>JAUCBJ010000803.1:0-58214 GCA_032718475.1 Nemertoderma westbladi | reverse complement strand
GGGTTTGGGTTGTGAAGTACTCATGATTCGATTTAAATTAATTGTGAAGTAATATTTTTAGTTCGTTAGCAGTTCCATTCCAGTCTGCCACAGTACAATACGCTGCTGGGCACAAACTTTGGGAGATACTGTGTTTGATTAGTAGATTTTTTAATTATTAGTATTTTGGTAAATTTATTATAGAGCTAAGAGATGTTGTTTTAGTTTTTTTGTAAATAAACCTTTTGTTTTGCATTTTCGAATTTCCAGGGGTAGTTTATTCCAAACCATAGGACCTTGAAAACTCACGGATCGTTGTGAGGAGTCTAGCCTTACTGTATCAATGTAAAAGTCTCCACGAGCCGCTGAGCGGGTACTGTAACTATGTAAGCTGGAGGATTTCCTAAATAAATTTTGCAGTGTATCGTTTTGTATTAAGTTGTTATTTATATTGTACATAAAGTTAGCTACGTGGAACTTATATAGTGAATCTAGATGGAGTATTGATAGTGATTTGTAGATAGGGAGAGCTGAAGATCTATAGTGACTAAAGGTAATACACCTAACTATTTTATTTATTTTAGTTTTTAAGGGATTTAGTGTAGTAGAATGCGCACTACCCCATAGTATAATGCCGTAGTTAAGGTAGGGATGTATTAGCGTGAAATATAGTTGCCTAAGGATATGTGGTGGAAATATGTGTCGTAGTTTATAAAATATACCTGAAGACTTAGATATTTTAGAGAGTATGTGTTTGATGTGTGATTTCCATGTTAACTTGTTATCTACATAGATTCCTAAAAATTTTGTGCAGTTTGTTAGTTTGATGTTTTGGTGGTTTATTATTAATCTAAGTGTATCCTGAGGATTTTTTAATACATTTGAGAAAATAGTTGATTCAGTTTTTTTTAAATTCAAAGAGAGACGATTGTCTATCAGCCAGTCAGCAACGTTATTTAATTCAGAATTTATATTATTGGTTAAAGTAGTTATATTGTTTCCAGCTTGATAGAGAGTCGTATCATCAGCGAATAGTGTGGATAGGAGGGTAGTGGCATTAGGGAGATCGTTTATATAGAGTAGAAACAGTAAGGGGGATAGAACTCCTCCTTGTGGGAGCCCACAGAGGAGGGGGAGGAGAGAGGAACAGTGATTATCTACGGAAACGTACTGAAGTCTAGATGATAGAAAGCTGCTTATTAGTTTTAGAGGGACCCCGCGTACGCCATAGCAGTTGAGCTTGTCAAGTAAAATTTTATGGTTCACAGTATCGAATGCTTTCCTCAAGTCAATATAAATAGCGCAGGTCGAGTTTTTGTTATCTAATGCTTGGTGAATTTTTTCAATGACTGAAATAAGGGCATGAGATGTTGATGTTTTGGCGCGAAAACCATATTGCGAATTTGAAAGGATATTATATTTTGAGAGGTAGGATTGTAGCTGAGAATTTATAATTTGCTCAAATATTTTGCTTAATACAGGTAAGAGTGAAATGGGTCGATAATTATTTGGGTCCGTCGGATCTTCAGATTTAAAAGAGGGGATAATTTTGGCTATTTGAAGTGACTTGGGGAAGAATCCTTGGTTTATAGATAAGTTTATTAGTTTGCTTAATCGAATAGATATAGGTTTAGCTGCTAGTAGAAGTAGTTTCATCGGAAAAGTATCATTAGTTGCAGATTTAGGATTTATATGTAATAGTAAATATTCTACTTCTATAGGCGTAGTTTCAATTAGAGAGAATGAGTTCGGTCTGCGATTAGAGTTAGGAATGTGTCGTAGCGGGGAGCGATTAGACATAGATATTTTGTTATTTAATTTAGTACCTACAGTGGAAAAGTGCTCGTTTAGTATGTTCGCAATATTTTTTGGGTCCCGAGTGGTTTGTACAGTGTCATCAGTGCGTGTGGTTATTTGTTTGGGAATTGTAAATTTTTTTGATTTATTAAGTGCTGAATTTATTATTAACCACGTTTTTCTTGTGTTTTTAGAGTTTTGTTGAAATTGTTTGGTGTAGTACTGTCGTTCAGCGGCTCGTAGAGTACTAGTTAATTTGTTTCTATACGATTTAAATGTTTTAAGGTTAGCTTCAGTGGGATGTTTCATGTAATAGCGGTAGAGTTTATTTTTTGTTAGAGTACTAGATAAGAGGGCATCGGTCATCCAGGGTTTGTTTGCGATTTTTTTTGGCGGTACAACTTTTTTTGGTACATGTAGGTTAAATAATTTTTCTATATCTTGATAAAATATGTCGAATTTTTCCTTATTTGAGACGTTATGAGAAGTGTAGGTCCAAGTGGTTGGTAGGTCAAGGTCTTTCATAAAATTTTGGTAATTGAAATTTGAATAATCGAACTTAGTGTAATTTTTTGTATTATTAAAGTAGCATTCATAGTTCATAAACATTGTAAATGTTGGCTGATGGTCTGAGGTTCCAATTTTTGTATTAAATGTTCCAGAATTTGTAGCAGCTGTAGTAATATTTGTTATGATATGGTCGATGCATGTTTGAGTCCATGGAGTTATTCTGGTAGGGTCTTGGATGAGTTGGATGAAACCGTAGCTGTTGAGGATGTTTATATATTCAGTGGGATTGTCTCTAGAAGTTAGCAAATCTATATTGGTATCACCAGTTATAATAATGTCGTTATGAGTGTCAGCAAGTTTAGAAAGAGTACAGTCAAGAAGAGAGAAGAAGTCGTCACGTTTCATTGTTTCGGGTCTGTATAGAGTTCCTATTAGTAGAGGCTTAGATTTAGGGCGTTTAATTTCGATCCATGAGTTTTCAAGGTCCTTCATTTTTAAATCATTTCGTTCATATGTTTCTAAATGTTCCTGCACATATATAGCTGTCCCACCTCTATCTAGCTTACCTAATTTTCGATTATCTGTATAAGGGGATTTGTAGCCTTGAATTTTTAATAGGTCTAAGTTTGATTGGTCCGTCAGAAAAGTTTCGGAAAAAGTAAGCACATCAAATTTTTTTTCAATTAATAGTAGAAAATCAGTTATGGGTGAAATATTTTTTGAGATGCTGCGGTATCTCTCATATATGAAATGACGCAATGCGGCAAAATTCTCAGAATTCGTTCATTCTGATTTTCTGACTGTTCTGACTTCGCCCGAAACATCAGTGGCCTAAGAGCGTCACAAGAACGCAAGAAGCGCTAACACCCGCGCATTTCCTAATAAAGAAACCTGTAGCCGTGCTCCCGCAGTCGGAAATATCGGACGGAGACGAATACTGCCGACAAACTTGGCAACTTAAGCAGTTATTATCCCGTCGTTTCGCTGACCATTTCGAAAAATATTATCTTCCTACACTGCAACTTCGAACAAAGTGGTTTGTGCAGCAAGAAAATGTCAGCGCCGGAGACATGGTCCTCATTGTGGAATCAGATCTTCCCCGTAAGAAGTGGCAGACAGGTCGTATCATCGAGACTCATATATCCAATTATGGTTTAGTGAGATCGGTGGAACTTGTCGTCATGCGACGTAACTACAAGAAACCTGGAATCGTTTTTGAAACTCAGCAACTTAATCACCCGGTTGGTCATTTATGTTTATTGGAAAGAGACCGAGAGTTGTCTGGCAACTATGGAAAACAAGGGACTCTTCCTATTACCAGCCCATGACTTTCTTGAGACGCATCTTAAAGGACACTGGCCTTAATTTTATTTAGTAGAATAATATTTTAGACGATTATTCAGTAGATTAGTGCAATATATTTCGTATTTTATTACTTAATTACTTAATATAATATATTTTGTTAACGGCGAGAAATATTTTCATTTTCTCTTTCCTTACTGTCCGTATTCTATTATAAATACGTGACTACAGTAAGATGAAATGTCGGTACTTATTAAAGTACAATCTATACCGCTCCTACTATACTTAGGTATTATTGGTAAAGTAGAGTATTAGGAATGCAAAGTTCAGATCCTCGTGTCTCGGCTAAACCAAGCTCTGGGTAGACCTTGGAAACAACTTGCCACTTCTCACTGACATGGCTTCTTGCAATATTGCTCTCGTACAGTATTTTAAATAATACATATAGTAGAAAGATGTCCATTTAACAGTAACGCTGTCAAAGTAAACTTGCTAAATTCTTTGACCAATAAATCTGTTAAACCCTTTGACCATCTGAAATACTAGTCGATTAAGATATCGCGGCACCCACCGATATACTTAAAAGACAAAATTTCTAGAATCAGTGGTTAACGTCACCAGACATGTTCTGGAATAAATTGGTGCCCATCCTAATATTAACTATTTGTTAAAAATTAACAACCTTTGTTATAATAAAATGTTAAAATAAAAATCTGTTAAACCCTTAGAGTCGACTCTACAACTCGGTGGGTTGTGTGGGTTGGCATAGGGTACAAGTGTAAAAATCTGTTAAACCCTTAGAGTCGACTCTACAACTCGGCGGGTTGTGTGGGTTGGCATGGGGTACAAGTGCAGTCAAGCGGGAGGTAGTGCTGCGAGAGGGCCAGTATCTTGGAGACACGGGAGTCCGAACAGATTTGCTAGTCCTGGGTGTGTGGGCACCACAGAGGGAGGCGTCGTTTGACGTATGCATTACAAATGCTGACGCTCCCTCATATCGTGCCTGTACGACAGACAGTATCCTCTGCAAGAAGGAACGAGTCAAAAAGCATCACTGTTACATTAGCGAGCAGCTGCGCTTGACCTTCACCCCCCTAGTGATGACTTCGGATGGTGTGTGAGGCAGATAGGCATCTCACTTTATCCATCACTTGGCGGCAAAGTTGTCAGAGAAGGACAGTTGGAACGAGAAACCTCCAGGGTTCGTTCTCGATGGGTTAGGGCCCATCTGTCCATCGCTTTGATGCGCGCTGTGGGTTTGTGCCTTAGGGGTGGGCGTCATTCGTGGCGGTTACTGGGGCTGGATGACGGCGCAGGTGCTTGGGTAGCAGATCATTTGGTTGGTGAAGAATAAATTCAGGGAGAGCTTGAAACGGTGTTCGGTATTAGTAATTGATATGATATAGACTCGCAGTTTGTACAATGTGTAAACACCATCTTAGAGTGTCCGGTGCAGTGTTTGAATATTCATTTATTATTTCATTAATTGGTTGATTATATTTGTTTTATTACCTTAGATACGTTAAACCCTTGGATCTTCTAAAAATATAGTCGATTAAGATATCGCAGCACCCACCGATATACTTAAAAGACAACATTTCTCGAATCTATGGTTAGCGTCCCCAGACATGTTCTGGAATAAAACTGTGTCTATTCTAATATTAAATAATAAAATTCACGGGAATAAACTTTAAATTCATATCCTCTCATGAATTAAATAAATTGTCATTTTATACAATTTATTAATATTCCCAAAATTTAGTCAATTAATAGATCATGGGAGCGGAGATTCACCCTATTAAGTATAGCAGTGTGAGCGAATCTCCCAGTGTGCAGCCAATAGCCGACAAAATAAATAAATATCATATATAAAGGGAATATTAATAACCCAAGAGTCGCTATTAAATAGCATCCCAGATCTGCATGCATGAGAAATACCCTAATTCTACCGCTAGCTTTGCATAATGTCACCATAGTAACAACCACGCTAGAATTAGAAGTAAGTGAAAAGAACAATAGAAAGCTTGCCCCATTGAATATAATGCGTAATAATACATAGCATCTCGATAGTATCCAAGGATACAATAATAACAACGTGGCATTCTGGAAGGCATTTGATTAACAGACAATTTGTAAGAATTGTGACAGGAATGTGGAATTTGTGTATTTATAGGTGAATGTTACTGCTAACGTGTGTTTACAGTAGCGAGCTGCAATTGTGAAAGTTATCCTACATCTGCAATAATTACCTCCAGTATATTCGAGCCCTTGGGACGGACAGTAGAGTGACTTGCGCTGATTATCGTTGTCGTTGTGTTGCTACTATGTTGGCGAGGGACACAGCGACAATAGTACACTGGCACTGAGAATCTCTGGCTGTCCGGGGGCCTGTGGGGAGCAGATTAGGCAGCCATGCCCGCTAGCCTTTATTATAATATTGATAAACTCCTGTGTATACTATGACTGAATTGATAGAGGGGGGCCTTAGTATTAAGGAGAGATATACGCAACCTCTACAAGCATATCTTGATAGTTTATTAAGCGACGACGCTAGTAAACCTATGACAACTGATGATGGACGTTATATCGAACCACCAATGACCAAGGAATAGCTTAAGCGTGAATTAGATTATAGAAAATTCACCTTGCGTATACGCATCGAAATGGTATGTATATGGATTTCCTAACTACTGGAAACCCTATCGATTTACATGATACAGATGATTTGGACATGGAAATGGAGATGATTCTATTCAAATTTCATGCACAAAGGAGCCGGAAAGACAAGATCGATCATGAAAACTCTATTGGAAATCATCTTGAAAGAGAAGATGTCAAAGAACCAGACAAACACACAATCTTTTACGAGTATTTGGAGTTCCTGTGAGAAACTTATCTTAACGTAGCGAGTCAGCAAAACTTAGAAACTCGATATCCACAAGGTATACATCCTGACCCTATGATCAAACTTAACCCTATTAAACCCGGGGGGGGGGGGTCAATATGACCCCCCCCCCGTGGTTTTTTTATTATAATTCTGAAACAAACGCAGTTGGGAATCTGAAATTTTATGACTTTTCCTAAAAATCTATTGTCTTCCTAGTATAGAAAACCGTTTTCAAAAATATTGGGTAGTTTTCGAGTTATAGCACCATTTTTTAACCCTACTTTTGGCACTTTTTTTGAGACGTTTTTTGAAAATTACATTTCATTAAATGTGAATTGTAACATCTTTATTTTTGATTTACACCGGTTTTTTGGTGTTAGCAATTGGATGGAATTCATATAAATTGATTTAGAAATTTAAAACTTGTTTTTTTCGGCGGGTGCCAATTTTTGGTGCCAGCACCAAATTTTGAAATATGTCAATTTTATAAATTGATTGTGTGAAACTTATTTTTTACGCAATTGGGGTTTTTTGGGGTTCTGGTTTCGATGAAATATATACGAGTTGCACCAAGCGTATCAAACTTGTATTTTTCGGTGGTGGGTGCAAATTTTGGTGCTAGCACGAAATTTTGAAAATCCATTCAATTGATAAAATTGTTTGTGATAATTTATTTCTTGCGTTTTAGAGGTTTATCGCTATTCTGAATTGAATGGAATATATAATTTTCGAACTAGGCATCTCAAACTTGTATTTTTCGGAAGTGGTTGCAAAATGTGGTGCTAGCACCAAATTTTGAAAACCATCAAATATATAAATTGATTGTGTCACCTTGTTTCTTGCGTTATACGGGTTTGTGAGGGTTCTGAATTCAATGGAATCGGTAAAAATTTCATAAGAGTTTTCAAACTTGTATTTTTCGCCGGTGGGTGAAAATTGTTGTGCCAGCACCAAATTTTGGAAAATAAGCAAATTGATCAGTAGATAGTATCATCTTGTTTATTGCGTTATACGGGTTTATGAGGGTCCTGAATCCGATGGAATCAATAAAAACAGCACTGGACATCGCAAACTTGTACTTTTTGGTGATGGGTACGAAATTTGGTCCTAGCACCAAAATTTTCCAAATTACGCCGAAAAATACAAGTAGCAATGATGGGACATTTTAGAAATGTATTCCATTAGAATCAGCGCCCTAGAAAACCTGAAAATGTGAATTTATAGCATCGTATAAGTGAATTAAAAATTTTGTGTTCTAACTGAAAAGTGCTGGTTACTTGTTTTTTTCATTTTTTTCCTACGCAGAGAGGACTAAACAGCCATTTATAATACTCATATCATTTTTAAATATATTCCAATGTATTTCGCGCCCCAGAAAACCTGTATTGAAAAACAATTAGACGAAAAATGTAACTTTCAAATTTTCTGAAAATTGTGCACTACTTGTAATTTTGGTGCTGCAATATAACCACCTCAGTACATTTTTTCGAAAATGTTTTTTTTCGGTCAGATCCTGACTAGTGATACCTAAGTACAAACAAAAAATCAGACGTTTTCGTAAAAATTTGTAGATTTTAGAGGGGGGGGGGGGTCAATATGACCCCCCCCCCCGGTATTTGTACAACATTTTATAGCCCGGTACTAATAGGGTTAAACGATGATATTTTACCATGATGTACCTTACAGCGAATCGACCACTACCTGTTGTACTGGGCAGTACTGGCACAGCGACGACAGTACATTTTCAGAGCCAGTGGATTTCAGTGCTGTCCGGGGGCAGTGGGGGATAACAGCTAGCCTTTATTTATAATATCGATAAACTCATATATATATATTATGACTGAGTTGATGAAGATGATCTTAGTATCAGGGAGTGATATACTCTACCTCTACAAGCGTTTGTTGATAGTTTGATAAGTGGCGACGCGAGTCAACATAGGACGGAAGATGATGGATGTTATATCGAACCGCCAATGTCCGAGGTACAGCTCAAACGTGAATTGGACTATAGAAAATTCACCGCGTGCATACGCATCGTAATGGTACGTATATGGACTTCTTAACTGCTGGTCATCCTATCAATTTACACGATACGGACGATGTGGATACCGACAGGGAGATGATTTTATTTAAATATCACACCCAGCGGACTCGGAATGACAAACTGAAAATCGAACATGAAAATTCTATTCGAAACCGACTCGAAAGAGAACATATTGAAGAACCGGACAAGCGTACTAACTTTTATGAATATTTAGATTTCCTGAGAGAAACTTATCTCAATGTAGCTAGTCAACAAAATCTAGAAACTCGATATCCGCAACGTATACATCCTAATCCTATGATGGAACTTAAACGAGTGTGTTTTACTATGATGTATCTTACCGTTAATCGACCCCTACCTGTTGTACCGGATAGCTTCAAACAGATGGAGGAATATTGTAAAACGGGAGAAAGGTCGCCAGCATTTCCTTTACAAGACGTGTGCATCTTTGGTATTACTGCGATGAATGCCCTAGAACCAATCAACAAACAGAACGCCATAAACATCCGCGGAGATGTTGCGCTAAACATAGTTTCACTCGCTATACTTACAGGAGTTTTGAGCGAAACCTGTTCGACATGCCATACACACTCACTCAACTCAAACGATCCTTAAGTAAACCTATGATCAGAGTTCCGGAATACTCAGTCAGACCTCCTTATTGCCCGGTGCGACCGCAGACTCTCGACCCTAACAGTATGACAGATCCTCCTGAGTTGTACTCGTTGTTCAAACACCGGTGCTACCCGAACAATTAGTCGGTGGCACTCTGGTTGTGGGCTCCATGAATATTCGCCCATCCTACTTAGCCGGATTGGGACGCAGACATCTAATATTTCCATTCAACCCGTATAATCGTCCCGGTTTGACTCCGATACAACCTGTCACCGAGGTGGAGGAAAGTGTCATACGGAACGCACTGGACGCAATTCGGCAAAAGGTCGGAAAGGGAACCTATGATTGTTTAGACAAACGTAGACTACATCAACAAGTACAAGCTGTAAAGAATTAGCTTTACCTCAGTTCAATCGAGAAATCGATAATCTGGAGAGAGACATTGAACTTGGACGTACATATTCGGTACAAGAGTTCTTAGACGAACATTTTCAAAGACAAGCAGAGAGGGATCAGCTAGAGGAAAAATATATCTTAAAACCAAGGGTCCATAATGTGAATAGTTTTCCCCGTGGCGCGGGTGCTCACAGGCGGTCTCCTTCGGGAGGCTGTAACTTAATTTAATTTATATCGTACACGAACCTACGCATGGTACAGCATACATAAATAGTGAGTTAGTGCACAAGTAATTACGTATGTAAATAGCATAATACAAATTTACATAATTCAACATAATTGACAACCAAAAAAACAAAAAAATGAAGGCACAATAACTATTTAACTTGCTTCCTATCTAGAATGTTGAAATCCAATTATACATACAAAAAAATGTCATCCCTAGTGAACCCGGGCAATTCCAAATCATTTACTAAAATATTTGAAAGTTCTCTACATGCATGAATTAACTGTTCACTATCTACAGGTGCCGGTACAAACCTCATAACTTTCTTTACCGTTTCTGAATTCAATTATAATATTGTAATTATAATATGTAATTATTTATGTTTGGGCTATTTTTATTTATTTTTATTGGTTTGGATCACTCTAATGCTCTAAACAAGTATGTAAGTGTGGTGGTACGTCATTTTTGGAGCACCAAAATTAGGGCGTGGCACTTTAAAATTGCAAAATTACTCTATTCGGAAAAATTACTAAAGTTTTGATTTCGAAGCATTTTTATTGGTTTTCTGGAGCGCTGAATCGATTGAAAGTAATATAGAAGCCTGAAGACTTAGTAGTTCGCCATTTTTGGTGCACCAAAATTAGGGCGTGGCACTTCAAATTTTGAAAAATACGAGATTCGGAAAATACACTAAAGTTTTGATTTCAAAGCATTTTTATAGGTTTTCTGGAGCGCTCAATCGATTGAAGTAATATAGAAGCCTCAAATCCTTGGTGTACGTAATTCTCAGTGCACCAAAATTAAGGCGTGGCACTTCAAATTTTCAAAATTACTTTATTCGGAAAAAACACTAAAGTTTTGATTTCAAAAAATGGCTAACCTCTAAGTCTTCAGGCTTCTATATTACTTTTAATCGATTCAGCGGTCTAGAAAACCTATATAAATGCGTTAAAATTTCAATTTTGGCTTATTTTCGTAATGTCGTATTTTTCAAAATTTGAAATGCCACGCCCTAATTTTGGTGCACCAAAAATGGCGAACCACTAAGTCTTCAGGCTGTATATTACTGTCAATCGATTCAGCGGCCCAGAAAACCTATAAAGATGCGTTGAAAAAAAAAATTAGGGGCATTTTCTGAATATCTAATTTTTCAAAATTTGAAGTGCCACGCCCACTTCTTAGGTGCACGAAAAATAGCATCCACTTCAATTTTTGGAAATGGAATATAATCACATTCGATTCACCGTCTTGAAAAACCTACTAAATCAATCCAACACTGCCACACTATTAGTTTTTAGAAAACGAAAAAATTTGTAATTTTCTCCTGGGACTACTTTTATTTTTCATCAAAATTATGATTCACTGCTTATGAATTTTAACTTTTTAAGGTTTGGTAGTGTTCATCTATAGTTGTTTCACCAACAGCCCAAATTTTGTAGGATTTCATTGGACGATGACCCCCCCCCCCCCCCCCCCCCCCCCCAGTGGTGCTAATGGTCAAAACACCCCAGTGGTAATGGGGTTAATAATGTTACTAATCTATTTACAAAAAACAGCCTTAAAATTAACCAAAACAAAACATAATTTCAATTACTTTCACCGCGCAAAAGTACCACAGAAATAGACACCATTACACTTCACTTAACTAACTCACCAAAATTAGAACAAAGTAAAACAATTAAATATCTAGGTGTGCAAATACACAAATTGATTGATTGGAAAGAACATATTGAGAAGGCACTACAAAAAATGTCCATTACTCTTTCATCTTTCAGAAAAATAAAAGGCCAGCTGACCACATCCACTAAAATAAAAAATATTGCTTCACCATCACTATTGCGGCATACTACTTACTTTTCTACATGACCGACACGGATACAAAACATGTGGGCAGGTCTGCAAGGAACATTGCCGTACGTAACGCTGATATAGCTGGAGGGACGCCGGCGCACGCTCTATAGTGTACCGCACTGTCCGCTGTGGCCCCGCATAAGCGACAGTGGCACTGTTCAGCTGGACGCCAGCAGCTGGGGGTCGCACAGAGTTTGTGGTGAAAACCGTTTGCGATGAGCTGACCAGCGGTACGGCGCCGATAACCAGTTAGATTAGCCGGGTCTATTTCAGACGAAATTTGCTTTTCGCTATTTAATATTAGTTAATACTAGTTAACAATAAAAAAAACTTGGTTGCGCTTAAAACCCTAAGGCTTTTAGAGTATTGAATCTAATCACATGAAAGTATTTTTATATGATGATAGATCAAAGATGGGGCAACATACTTATCATAACTATCATAACTCTGCACCGCTAGGTGGCGCTGCAAATTTATGCTAACTTTTTAGGTTTGTTATAAATAGCATTAAATTTTATTATTAAAAAATTTCTAAAAGTTGTCTGACACTTTTAAGCGCGATGGCTATGTCCTATGTAGACACCCACAGAAATTTTCAGACTAATTGCTCAAAAATTGTAGAAGTAGTAGGGTTTTGAAGTTGACAATTTCATAAAAAAAATATTTGTTTCATTATACATAGTAATGGTAATTTCAATAGGATTCCCTAAATGGAAATTGTTATAACTTGACAACTAAAAGAGCTATTAAATAGTGGTTTTCAGATTTGGAAACACCATTTAATCGTGCATAATATTAGATTATAAAAATAAATTCGACATATTTTGGACCAAAATGGTGTTGCTGATGTTGCTATAAATAAATAAACCACCTGAGTATTCCATTCCAACAACTAGAACTAACTTTATTGACCCATAAAAACTGATATCTTAATAGCAAAACTTTCAAAGTAAAAGTAACGTCATCAAAAAATACCTACGGGCACAAAAGCTTAACAATACATTTAGTTAAACAATGGAACTTACTCCAATTAGATATAAGAAAAATACCAAAATTAAATCAAATTAAAATCCCATTTTCTCACTCGCTTCTCCAGAGAAGAGGTCAGTTAAAAAGTTACTTAGGCCTGCTGTATATTTCAAAACAGCACAGATCTATATAATCTTATATTGCGTTTAATTTAGGTATTATTTACTCTGTAGAACTTATTAGATAGTAGTAAGGTAGCCAGCCTACAATAAATGAATACACAATATTTATACTTTATTTATATTACTATTTTATATTACTTTAATACTTTATTTATAAGTAAGGGTGAGGCGGATAAGTACGGGTAATTTAAATATAGTAGACTGAAGCAAACTGATATACGTAATTACGGCAATTACTACGGCAAGATGGGTCGAGTGAAGTCTAAACCTAGAGACCAAGACAGTCTGATTCGCTCTGGATGTATTGGTTGATGGATGCTATGCGAGTATACTGGCTGTGGAGTGGTGTTAAAGTAGGTAGGTTCAATGAAGTCACAGGTGTGATGATTCATCAATTAATTTATTTCTCGACCCGACCGGTGTTGAATTTTCCACCCGTTCATAACCAACTCCAGTGCAAAGTGTGCGGCTTGGAATGTATAAGGAGAGGCCAGCATGTACTTAAAATGAACTTAAGAATATTGTCGGCAGATTGTCGGCGGTATTGATGGCAGACCAGTTTCTAGTAACAGAATGTCATGACTAGTTTGAGGTCTTACGCCAATTGCAGACTTGAGGAGTGTATAATAAAAACTCTTAAGATTGCAAGATTGCACCGGTTCACACAGTTCACACAGCTACAGTAGCTGCTATACATGATTGATGATGACAGAGATGCATCAAAAACTTTCTATTTGATCCACAAAGGGATATTTGAATGTTTGCTCAGGAAAGAATGAAACTTGTAACCTGATTGACTCTTGTCTGCACAGTGTTCATGTTCAATCTGGTTCATACCGCCAATTTGAGAAATGGGCGACCCTTCGTGCAGTTAAATGTACATGTAAATACTTAGGCTAGTTATTCTTGTCTTGCTTTATGTTATTGTGCTCTATTTGTTATTTTTTATCATACATTACATAATGTTTTTATGAACAATTTCACTAATGTCTGGAATAAAAAATAATAATAATAATATTTAGGAAGCGTATTATTATGCGTGTTATTACGTATTATTACGTACACATGGAGCATACAATGAAACAGATAAATAAAATGATCATAGAATGAAGATATTTAGTTTATATAACATATTATCATACAGTTTTACTATAATTATTAACAAATTAACTCTATTTTCAGTTCAATTTACAACCGAAACGAAGTTAAATCTTACTGGCCTCACTACTGGTAGCGACTCTGTAGTTGCTGATGGCTTTCCTTACCTTGCTATTGATGGTATCTATGACGGTGATTGGTTCGATGGTACAATCTGTTTCAGTACTGATCAGAGCGGTACTTCTTGGTGGTGGCTCGATCTTGGTGTGGAGAGATCTATTGAACATGTCACGGTTTACAACAGAATCGATAGCGGCATGGGAACCAGGATCATTGGTGCAATGGTAAGGAGAACATTAAAACCGTATATTTCCCAGTGTTTTCAATTGGTATAATTTTTTTAAATTCAAGTAGAGAGAGGAATATTATTTGATGTTTTATAATCCTTTTTCTAATGTTAATATGTTTAAGAATGGTGGAATATTTGTTTTATTTTTCAATAGTTTTTTCAAACTCCAAATTGTTCTTTTGGCATGCCAAATTATGCCAATTTTCATTTTTTCGAATTTCGAATTTTCGCAAAGAATAGTGGCCAAAAAAGTTAAATATTGTTTAACTAAAATTGTTATGGGATTAATCCCTATGTTCACTTCGATCAATGTATCGCCTTATCAGCTGATAGCCGTATAACGGCAATAATTATCACTCAATGTTTGGTACCTACGAAGGTTTAGATCATCTAAAACAGAGACGCCAGATGCCTTGGTACAGCTTAGCTCGCAGATGTACCAAGGATGGGTAGTGATAACAGACCCATGGGGGCTGGCCTGGAAAGCCGAGCCCGAGAAGAAAATTCCACCCCACATCCAATACTAGATTGGATTGCAGCATAATTGAAGAGCACTTGTGGTTGATGCTATCTTCTCACCGGGAAGATAGCATGGGGGCGAGTGTAAGCGGATTCAATTCCCTGCACTACCCACCGAAAATTTTACTAGTGGCATTTTACCAATTATAATTGGTGAGGTGACATTACCAATAATAATGTCACCTCACAACCAACTAAGGCGATACACGCCGCAAGCCACAGGGAGAGTTGAGAGGTCAAACCACCTCAGAGGGACAAACAGGCTAGAAAGGCTAGCACGCAGGGACAGCGGCAACAGGGAGTGGTGCGGTGACAATTAATCAGGTTAAGCCAATGGTGGGTGGGAGAGCACATTGGGAGTGATTAGAGCGCATCTATTGGATACTCAGGCCACTCAGTAGTGTAGAGGTAATTTAGTATGTGTCAATGATAATATAACCGTTGTAGTTATTTTAGTATGATTACTGGTTCAGTTGGTTCCTATGCAGTTGTGAGACCGGAACAGTTTTAACCGTCGTCGCTACCGTACTATTATATTCTGACTGTGCTATTATTGATTACTGCGATTATAAAACAATGGCAGTAAAACTCAGTTATTTGAACGGCCTTTGGCCTACTATATATATATATCCAGACAACAGCCTCAGCAGCCTACAGACGCAGCGACGCGTATAACACACCGGTCGGGATCTATACTGCCAACTCCAAGGTCCCGTCACAATATAAGTTAATATTGTTTCTATAGGGTGATGCTTGGTTTTAAACATATATACTGTAAGATTATTGTTTTTTACTAAAAAAAGATGACAATAGATGAATACAACAGTCTCACATTTATACATCTACAGAATAAGTTTCATATTTTTAAGGGGGGGGGGGGGGGGGGGGGGGTAGCGCATTTTCTGACCAAAAAGACAAATTTTTGAAACATATCCTGTCTGATGCAGAATTTCATGGAAACCGTTTTCCCACTTTTTAGAGATATCTGGGATAGAAGATACTGGCTCCGATATATCGCGATATCGGTAAAGGTGATGAAGTTTGGGGTTTGCATTCAATTTCTGCGAATTTCTGTGCTCAGTGGTTTTTCGATTTCATTGTTCTACCGGTGCACAAAAGTTGCCAAATGGTAAAAAAATAAGGCAAAAAAAATTTCTTTAAATTTCGTCTATATCTTCACGGATCCCAAGAGGGTTGAAATTTTGAGCCATCGCGATGCGCCATAATGAAATGTAATAGCAATATAACACATTAATGAAAGATCAATGACACAAAGAAAGAACTTCCTGCATGCATCAAATGGGTCCAAACTTAGTTAGATACCAAAATTTTAATTTTTGGATCAAGGGAACTAGTGCCACAGGCACATGACCAGAACATACTCTTTGGCGCAAGTGATGATTATTCTCAATTTTCGCGATGGCCAACTTTGAGTTCTCCTACTGCATTCATATTATGCTCATTAGAACCGATAATGGCCGATTTAGTGGGGGTAGACACCTCCAAAACAAACGTAGAGCGAATAGTTCTTGAGATATCGCAGAAAATGTGAAGTCCGGCACAAGTCAACATTACCGCCTTGATGTGATATGGACAAATACACTAAAAATGATATTTTGAATTATCTCAAGGAATCACGAATAGACACGTCACAGAAATGATCGATATAGTGGGTGAAGACACCTTCAAAATAAGAATAGAGTCATTAGTTCTTGAGTTATTTTACAAAATGTCAAGACTATGTCCACCAATTAATACTTGATATTGAGTTGACCCATTCCACACATTTTGTACAAAAAATGTAAAAGCTTTTGCGGATATACTCAGTCCCCCTCGCCCGCAAGGTACCGTTATAGGTGTTTTAACGGACATAAAAGTCATTCTTCGATATGTGTGCTTTGGTGGACATGGTAAGGCAAAAAACCCGCAATGCGTAAAATACCCTGGCACAGCTTAGCCTTGATGATTCAGATTACGACATCTAACAGCTGGTTGCTGACATGGAAACGGCCAATGGACACATGGTTCTTTGTTTAGCTTAACAGCCAATCAGAGCGATTTTTTCTGTCGATGTGGAGATATTTGGCCGATCGTGCTAGGAGTGTTCAGTCTTACTGTTTTTCTTGATACTGTTGTTGTTTCTATCTAGGCCAGGAACACCGGCTCTAGAGTCAATTCGTTTTCATACTTTAGAAGAAACATTAGTAGGCTTAAATTATAGAGCGTATAACTGTTATCAATTCATAACAATCGGTGCAACTCCATTCAGTATTGCATTATCGGTTCAACATACATTATTATACTGCTATTTACTGTTGTCATATTTGTATCAGTTGGTTGAATATTATTTGGAGAACATCTATAAAGAACCCAAATTTCCCAATTTTCTTGATACACTACAGGTTAGAGAGACGGGTTATATATAGCGATTGCGACTTATATTATTGTGGTTTGTAGTGAATTTAATGCTATTTGATAAGCACTACATGAGTCAGTTGCTGTTCTCTTTATACATGATAAAATTCATTGACGGTCGGCAAATTAGTGAGCAGTATTGTGTGTTACCGGTAGTGTGCATGGTTGTGACTGATAACTAAGCATTTCCTAAAGAATGCGCCTCATACGTGAATCATAAGCCTTACCGACTTACCGTTGTGTTTAGTACAAGTCATATCTCTGTTTACCTAAATAGAGCGCCACGTCCTAAAAGGAACTGTTAATATTTCCCGAAAGTGAATAATATTAGTCAGAAATTATTATTAACGATCAATCGAATAATACAGTAAGCTTACACTGCAATAATAATCTAAGCCCTCAGAATCCAGTCTCCCGGGTATATCCAGCGGGTGAATGGACGCGCACTAGGCTGGCTTCTGCTAATGTTGTGTTTATTGGTATTAAATATTTGTCAATTTCTAAAGTCTATTTATAAACCAAAAGACATATAAATTTTGGCAGGTTAAACTGCTAAAGGTCTTAAAAAGCGCGTACAATAACAGTTATTGTCTTTATTGCAGTAAGCAATAAAGTTGAAAGTACCGGTCGACCGGTAAACCTGAACCGGTACTTCTGTAGGTCAGTAGGCCCAACTGCCAGAACCGGTACTGCTGTAGGTCCGTAGGTCCAACTGCCAGAACCGGTACTTCTGTAGGTCCGTAGGCCCAACTGTCCTAACCGGTACTTCCAGTATAAGTACATTAGTATTATTCGATTTTGATTATTGTATACTGGTAGGTCTTAGTATTTAATCAGGGACGGCCACCCTGGTTTTTTATTGAGATTTTACTTATATATCATATCTTATATATTTACTTTATATATCTATTATAAATCAACTCAAACGATTTATAAATAGTAGGCCTGCCATACAACAACTAGGTCTCAATATCAGTTGGACTACTGCTTAAATAACGGTAACAAAGTAAGTTAAAGTAACCAAGTAACCCTAAAATATTCAGAAATTCAATTATTCTAAAAATAATTGACATACCGGTATTTACCATAGGCTTATTATATTTATTTCTATAAATTTGAGCTGAAATCATACCGGTATTCTGTAATTAATTCTAGTTCATAATTATACTTATATATACTATAAGTGTAAGCTGCATACCGGTATTCACGATAGGCCTATTATATATTTATATATATTTGTGCTAAAATTATATACCGGTACTCTGTGACAAACCTAGTTTACAATACTTATATATACTATAAGTGTATACCGGTATTCTAATATAATGTAATAAATTACCGGTACTAGGCCAACGGTCATACTGAATTACTAGACTTGCTTTAACTGTAACTATAGCAGTAAGCATTCAACTGTATAGCTAAACATGTCTGACACCCAGCAAAACCTGTCAGACAGTCTAATCGATACAACCATCTGTGACACAGATAGGAGTGTGGAGCGATTAAGAAAGGAGTTCAGCTCACCTCCTACTGAAAGAAAGGTCATCCCTCCAGTAGTAGTATCAGACCCTAAGCTAATCCAACACCGTAGGTCTATCATCGGCACTCGGGCCCAAGTCAAACGGAACCAGGAAGCAGCTGTCCAACAGCAGCAACATCCTAGTCAAGAAACTTGTTCCCAGCGATCCGATAGCTCCAGTAGTTCGGATACTGTAGAGCTGACCCCCGAACGCGGAGTGCAGATGACTGCTACAGCCTACTCGGATCCCCTTCTCACCCTTCCTGCCACAGTGCTAACTACTATATTGATTGCGGTGGAGGAACATCAAGCCGATTGGGCGAGAAGTAAGCGAGCGACCCAAGATAGTTATGCGGGATACGCCAGGGAAGAATTGATGTCTATTGTCGAGTCACAATGGAACTTTCCCGGACCCGGACTCCCGTTAGATTTGTCCGAAGCTACTTGGGAAGACATACACAGGATGGGAGTGACTAAAGATACGATGGATCCAGCTGTTTGGAAGAGGTCGGCAGCATGATATGTGCAGGGATTCTTCGGCTCCTTAGAGCGATTAGAAGAACAACTGTTTCGACAACCCCAAGGACCTCAAGAGCAGGAAGAGCTGCTATATCAAGTACGCGAAAGAACCCTACGCATTAGACTAATCTTGTCAGCCTTTGAGGAAACTTCCAAAAGAAGACAGGACACGTCGCTGCAGGTTGCTGTCAAGACTTGGTTCCAGCGGGTAAGTCTCAAAGTACAAGAAACTGCCCAGTGGAAATCCCAGCTGGCTGAGAGACCAACCTATGAAGAACCAACCGATCCCACCCTTTCTCAAGCGGAAAGCGAAGTGACAGCAGAGAGACCGCGAACTAGAGACGCTATCGACATTTATCTCTTCCGACTATCAGCGATTCCTAGGAGACGAAGAGTTGAGGAGACGGCTGTCTGGACTTTCCCCTAATAGTGAAGGAACCCAACTTGTGTTGGACGCAATCGATACTGAGATGATAGCTGCGGACCAAGCTAAATTTGATGAACGTCTCCGCATAGCTAGAGCTCAAGAAGAACAAGTAAAGAAAAGGCGGATTGAAGACAAAAAGGCAGCAGCAATAGCAGCGGCAATGACAACAGCAGAAGCAGACAGAAAGGCGGAAAGAAAGGCGGCAGAAGCAGCGGCCGAAGCGGAAATAAAAGCGGCGGAGGCAAAAGCAGAAGCAGACAGAAAGGCGGCAGAAGCAGCGGCCGAAGCGGAAATAAAAGCGGCGGAGGCAAAAGCAGAAGCAGACAGAAAGGCGGAAAGAAAGGCGGCGGAGGCAGTGGCAGAAGCAGAACGGAGAGCGTCTGAGGAGACCGCCCAGCTGGAGTTAGAAAATCTGCAGGAGACGCAAGACAGCATCGGTAGGCAGTTAACAGACAGTCGAATGCAGATGATGAGTCGATCTACTTCCAAACGCCAAGGCTATACATCATCGGAGGAAGGGGATACCACCGATCCTGAAGTTGGAGGAAATCAATCTCGTCTCAGTAGACGTAGAAGAACATCTCACCGTCATAAATTGCCTGATTTGCCCCCAGCTGTTAGAAGACAATTAGCTAGCACAACAGTAGGTAGTGCAGAACCCACAGACCGAATTATTACCGTCAACAGACTCCCTACTATAACAGATGAGCCTGAAATAATTAGGCCTTTTCTCGAAGCCACCCCTTCGGTGCTAGAGACACCTGTACTCCCTGAAACAAACTCTAAATTCCATTTACACAGTACTACACTGCATGTACCCGGTAGAACAGTCCGTGAGAATATCCCTGTCCTGGACGCTGAGAGAGAAATCAAAGATTTGTCTCCCGTCGTCCCGCGTCAGCCCGCTACAATGTTGGCGACTCCCGCTTCGGCGGTCGAGTGGGTAGAGGAGGGACGGCGGGGGATGAATCTCCTGCTCGGACAGATGCAGGAGACTGTCCACCAACTTAAGGGAACAGTAAGGGAAGGTAGGGCCGAAATACAAGAAGTGCAACAAAGTATCGCGCTAGAATGCGACAAATTAGTCAATATACAAAAAGCGATACCAATACCCCCTGTAACATTGTGTCAACCTGTTAGGTCTGAAGTATTACATGCGCAAGGTGTGGAGCCTACACGCATCTATACTGCTAGTGAAGTAGAAACTCCTATAGCAAACCCTATTAAGGGTGATTATAAACCTGCTGTTAATGATGTTCCCTATAGACCTGATAATGATCCGAGAAATTTATATACCGATAATTCGATATTAAATAACACGATGGCCCAAGAAAGCTTTACGCGTCAGGTGGCTAGAACAGAAGCCCGCCAAGCGGTCAAAGTGGGAGAGATCGTCAAATTCAATGGAGATGAGATGAAATGGTTACCTTTCAATGAATATTACAAAGACAGCATACAGAACTCTGTACTATCTAACGGAGAGAAACTTAGGTTCCTCATCAAGTGCTTGGAAGGACCTCCCAAGTTAATGGCGTTAAAGTTCATTGGACATCCAGAAGGATTAAGACAAGTTTGGGATACATTAAACATCAGGTATGGTAACAAGGATAACATAGCTAAGTATTTGTATGCAAAATTAGTAGCCCCCCGAAACTTCCTTAGTAGCGGGATTATAGAGTTTTCTGATGAGATTCAGGAGATCTGTAGACAATTGGACTGGTTAGGTAAGTCTCATGAATATCAGAGTTCCATGGTTATTGGAGCAGTAGTCTCTACTTTACCAAAGGGTGGAGTATGTACACGCTGGGACAAGAAAGTGTTGTATATGAATGAACAACAACGACGAAGCCCTACCATGGCTGATCTCATGTCCTTCTTAGATGGTGAAGTAAAACTACAACTCATCAAGCAGTCCAGAGAGAAAACATCGGAAAATAAGGTAAGTGAGAAACCCGCTTCTAGGAGAAGAGTAACACCGGTGTGTTACACTGACGACTGCGAAAGCCAAGCTTCTCAAGAAGAGGACAGCGGGAAAGACACTGATCGATCTTACTATGTTGGCAAAACCTCAAAAGACGTAAGTAAATACAAAGCTCGAACCAACGATAGGAGAGAACAGGTTGCCAAGACCCCTCCTCAGTCCCCTAACAGAATGCACGTAAGAAAGCCCGAACAAAGAACGAGAGTGCATCAGGTTACCCAAGGTAAAGTGAGTAACATAAAACCTAGCTGTGCGCTGTGCGACGGTACCCACCGTTTGAGTGCGTGTGCTGAATTTCTAAAGAAATCCCTTGTAGACAGACGTGCAGTCGTATGGGATAAGCGGTTATGCTATAATTGCCTCAGACCAGGACACCAACGGCGAACCTGTTACTCCGCCGTAAAGTGTGCAAAATGTAGCGCGAAACATCACATCTTGTTACACAGTGAGTTCGACCGAGACAACCCGAGCCAGGTAAGTGAGCCCGAACTACATGTCCAATTCAGTGATGTAAACGACACTGATCAAGAATCTGAGATGGAAGGATTCTATACTGACGAATTCTCCGACGCCAACGAATCCTGTTATCTAATCAATACCGCAATGTATCGAGCACTTACTTATGAAAAGGACACCAACAATGAGTTTCCCCCAACTACTTTTGCCAAACAACCATCTTGGAAAGCTCCAACTTCCAACGTAGGAATCAGAGAATTTCCTGTAGTGCAGGTAAGAGTTCACGGTCCTAACCACAGTTACATAGTGAACGCACTCCTTGACTCCGGCAGGACAGGAACATTCATCGATCAAGAACTAGCCGAAGATATCTTTGCTGGACAACCCAAATTCCGGACTAAATTGAATATGTCAGGAATTATGCAGGTTTGGAAATCTACCCTAACGGCAGATTACTATGTAGGTGTGTTGTCCACCCCCCAGGATAAATTAGGAGCACAAGGTGTAAGGTCGGTAAAAATGGTGGCTATAAAGAACTTCGCTACTACTCAGGCAGACCTTTATAATTGGGACGAAGATGAGAGTATCCAACATCTTAAGATACCTCGATTCCAGACAGATTATCCTGGAGTGCAAATACTCATCGGCCAAAACGCGCATGAGGCGCTCGAAACATTGGAGAAACGGCCTGCTCAACCGCAGCCACTGCAAACCTATGCGGTAAGAACTAGAGTAGGTTGGTACTTTACTGGCCCTTCCCGCAGGACTCTCGAAGAGAGAATGCCACAAGAACGAATATGCCAAGTAAACGATTGGGAAGTGGAGAGCAGTGAGGTGGACGAACTAACTGAGGAAACACCATACTCCTCAGATAATGACGACATCTACCAACTCTTCGATGAAGAGAACACAATCGACCTACTCACAGAAAACCAAACTTGGAAAAATCAGGTGAACCTATGTCAACTGATTCGCCCATCGGAACCCATCGCTTACAATGACGAACTAAACGATGAGATAGAGCGCTACAACGCTAGAACTCGGGACGAACTAGCCGTACGATTCTTTACTCAAGAACTGGTAGAGCCTAATTCATATGATAAGGCCCTATCGATAGAAGAAGAAAGAGCCAAGCAAATCCAGGAAACAACTACACGTTTTTTAAAGGACCAAGGTAGATATGAAATCGGCCTACCATTTCGAAAACGAGAACCTAGATTTATAAATAACAGACCCTTGGCAGAGAAAAGAATCGCTCAATTACATCGACGCCTTACGGCTAATGCTTCAGCTAAAGAAATGTACCAAACTCAGCTGAAGAAATTTATAACAAAGGGATACGCGGAGCGAGTACCGGAAGGAACACCAGTGACTGAGAGAATGTATTACTTAACACATCATTACGTTCCCAAACCCGGTAAACCCCACGAAGTACGAGTCGTATTCGATGGCTCCGCCCTATATGGGCCAATCCCTCAATTCCGAGTTGTTACCAGGACCCAACTTACTCCAATCTTTGTTGGGAATACTTTTAAGATTAAGACAATATTCCATCGCGTTCGCCTCCGATATAGAAGGAATGTTCTTACAAGTCAAGGCGCTGGATAGAGATAGAGACAGCCTGAGATTTCTGTGGTGGCCTGAAGGAGACCTCAATCAGAAACCGGTAGAGTACTGGATGACCATCCAGGCTTTTGGAATCATATCAAGCCCTTCCAACGCCTGCTCCGTGGTGCGAACAACTGCGAATGACAACCGAGACTCCTTCTCAAAAGAAGTGATAGACAACATAAAACGTAATATATACATGGACGACAATTTAAGGTCCCTTCCATCAGTAGAAGAAGCCATAGATGTCGCAAAAGGAATGGTAGAGTGTTTGAAAAGAGGTGGATTTCGACTGACGAAATTCACTAGCAACTCCCGTGAGTTTCTGGAAGCCATACCGGTAGAAGACCGAGGAACGAAAGACCTAGACTTAATAAAGGACGATCTTCCTGAAACCAAGACGCTAGGCTTGAAGTGGGACACTGAAAGAGACATCCTGTTTTTTCAGTTAAAACAGCGAGATAATCCAGTTCGGACCAAACGGATTTGTTTAAGTATCCTGAGCACTTATTTCGACCCATTGGGATTTATTAGCCCAGTTATATTGATTGCTCGGAGTTTAGTACAACAAATGTGGCTTGAAAACCACTCATGGGACGATCCGCTTAAGGGAGAATTGTTAAAGAAATGGATGAAATGGGAAGATTCTCTACCTGCCATCGAGAACTTTATAATTTCCCGTGCATATTTTGGCCATGTTCTTCCTACGTATTCCTATCAACTCCATGTGTTTGGAGACGCCAGCGACATGGGAATAGGTATAGTAGCATATCTGCGAGTCGAAACCCCGGATGGAATCAAAGTCGCCTTGGTTACCTCTAAGGCATTGATTAACAACAAGTTAAAGGTTCCTCGAGCGGAGTTAAAGGCGGCTTTATACGCTACAGCCATCGGCCGGAACGTAACGGAACAAATCGACTATCCACTGGAGAAAACGGTTTATTGGACCGACGCTTTACTCGTGTTGGAATATCTAACCAATGAAGTCTGTCAGTTCAGCGTTTTTGTTACTAACAGGGTAGCTATTATTCTTAGTCGCACAAAGATAGATCAATGGAGACATTGCCCTGGTACGATTAATCCAGCCGATATCGCCTCCAGGGGAGCAACTCCACAGGAACTGATAGATACTCCAGATTGGTTGGGTGGACCCGACTTCCTGAGCAAGGAAGAGGATGAATGGCCTCCTCACCTTACTACGGCGGAGATTAGACAAGCCAAGGGAGCGGAGACAGTCAAACCTAAAACCCGGACGAGTAAATCGAAGTTATTTAAACCGACTATCGATCTATCTGTATTACATACTTCCGGGAATGATGCTTCGGATCCACAATCCCTCAACACAAATAAGTCTGTTGTGGAAATTAGAGATAGAGATTGGAAATCTGGAATACCAGACGTCTCGCAAGGAATCTCACCCATGCTGCAGAGAGCAATGCATCACTACAGTTCCTGGAATCGGCTCTGTAAAGCCGTCACATATTTAAGACGATGTTTTCATCATCACTACTCCAGGACGAAGACCACTAGTGATACCGCTCCATTGACATCTGCACAAGTTCATGTTATTAAAAATTTACCCAAATATAAGACATCTGACCGTTTTCTAAAGGAGAAAATTAGTCACCAGGAGCATGAAGAAACCAATAAGCAGATACTGAGACTCCTGCAATGCTATGAGGATTCCGAAAAGTATTTCCTGTTGTTGAGAAATCCGCAGATGCGCTTAAGGGATCGATTCTCTAGCACAATGATAGATGGGTTAATACGTGTTGGAGGAAGACTCACCAATGCGCCATTATCCTTTGACACTAAATTCCCCATACTCATTAGAAATCTTGAAGTACAAATCAAGATGATTGTAGATGTTCACAGTAAACTTTATCATGCTGGTAGAGAACGAGTTCTTAGCGAAATTCAAACTCGCTATTATTTTGATAAACCCCGTAGAGCTCTGAACCAAGTTCTTAGGAACTGCATACCCTGTAGGAAAGCATTCAGTAGGCCTTTAACACAGCGAGAGGCAGAATTACCTAGGGAACGAGTAAGCTTCTATGAACCACCTTTTACTAATACTGGTGTAGATTTATTTGGCCCTATTGAAGTATATCGTGCTAGGACTATAGTCAAGAGATGGCGTGTCATCTTCGTATGCATGACTTGTAGAGCCATCCATCTCGATATGGTGAATGATCTATCTACCAACAGCTTCGTCTTAAGTTTACGCCGACAGATCGCTCGCTTCGGGACGAGTAATACCATGAGATCGGATAAGGGAACGAACTTCATTGGTGCCAACAACGAAATACAGGCTTACGTGAAGGACTGGAACCAAAGACAGGTGGACGACCAGCTAAGGATAACAGCATCTAGCTGGACCTTCAATGCCGCCGACGCGACGCCCCTTGGTGGGGAGGAAGTTGGGAGAGTCGAATTCGATATCGATATCTTGTCCGTCGTATGGTACACGAGGTCAACCTACGCGCTAGACCTTTACCGAACTCATTTTATGGGATCAAAGACCATCCTTATTATGTCAATTTAACTCAATATTATATGGTGAAACCAGAAGATCCTACTCACAGTTTAAAGTTCATACCATTGATAAATCCCACGGTGACTTGTTTATAAACTCGCATCCAGAGCTACAAGAAGTTCATAGACGACCATATGAATATAGAGACTGAGAACGCGAGTTGGAAAGAACCATCAAACCGATGAAATTTCTCACTACTCACGGTCCGCCTACCACTCTCGTGCAAACGACCCATCAGGGACCAGTAAGAGCTGCTGTCCTAAAACGCGCTCTAAAGGTTGTTCGACCTCGTTCCACTGAGGTTGATATCGAGTTAATTCGAAGTGTCAAAACCGCATTTCACTTTATAGTGCCATGCCGCGCGTATCTCACCGACGAACTTTTGCGGACGTTAATGGAGGAAATAGCTGCCTATCTCAACGAGAGACCGCTTATGCCAGTCTCATCGAGTCCCGATTCCCTGGAAGCGCTAACACCCGCGCACTTCCTACTGAAGAAACCTGTAGCCATGCTCCCACGATCGGAGATTGCCGACGGAGACGAATACTGCCGTCGAACTTGGCAACTTATGCAGTTGCTATCCCGTCGTTTCGCTGACCATTTCGAGAAAAATTATCTGCCCACGCTACAACTTCGAACTAAGTGGTTTGCGCAGCAAGAAAACGTCAGCGCCGGAGATATGGTGCTTATTGTAGATCAAGACCTCCCATGTAAACGGTGGCAGACAGGTCGTATCATCGAGACTCACATCTCGGATGATGGTTTAGTACGCTCGGTAGAACTCGTCGTCATGCGGCGTAACTTCAAGAAGCCAGGCATAATCTTTGAGACGCAACAACTCAATCGCCCAGTTGGTCGTTTATGTTTACTGGAAAGAGACAGAGAACTCTCTGGAAACTATGGAAGGCAAGACACTCTTCCCACGACCACCTCCCTAATTCCTCAAACATCTAGGGACTCCCCAACGTGATACGTCTGGAGTGGGTGTATGACTATATTATTTTATCTATTTTGTTATATTTTTATATGCGAACTTTATTATGTACTTTATTATAATCATTTTTATTCAATTTTATTTAGTAGAATGTTATTTTAGTGATTATTTAGTAGATTAGTGCAATATATTAGCGTTTATTACGTACGTAATTACTTATAATATATATTTAGTGCGACGGCCGGAAAATAATTATTTTTCTCTTTCCTTACTGTCCGTATCATATTATAAATGCGTGACTACAGTAAGATGAAATGTCCGTACTTCTTAAAGTACAATAAAGCCACTACTATATTCAAGTATTATTGGTAGGCAGAGTATTAGGAATGCAAAGTTCAGATCCTCGTGTCTCGGCTAAACCAAGCTGTGGGTAGACCTTGAAAACGACTTGCCTCTTCACACTGACATTGCTTCGTGCGATATTGCTCTTCTACCTTATATTAAATAATACATATAGTAGCGTGATGTCCATATAACAGTAGCGTAAAACGCAAATAAATCTGTTAAACCTTTTGACCATCTGTAATTCTAGTCGATTAAGATATCGCGGCACCCACCGATATACTTGAAAGACAAATTCTAGAATCAGTGGTTAACGTCCCCAGACAAGCTCTGGAATAAATCGGTGCCTATCTTAAATATTAATTTAATATTTAGTAAAATCTGTAAAATTCAGATCCTTTAAATTTCTAGTCAATTAAGATATCACAGCACTTACCGATACTCTTAAAGGACAATTGTCATAGAATTAAGGATCCTATGCCCCCAGACCTGCTCTGGAATCAAATTGTGTCAATTTTAACATCAAATAATAAAATTCACGGGAATAAATTTAAATTCATATTTTAAATGAATTTCATAAATTGTCATTTTGTGCAATTTATAACATTCCCAAAATTCCATTAATTAATAGATCATGGGAGCGGAGATTCATCCTATTGAGTGTATTAGAGTGCGAGAATCTCCAACATATAGTCAATAGCCGATAAAATTAATAAAATCATACATAAAGAGGATATTGACAATTAAAGAATTATTATTAAATAGCATTCCAGATCTGGATGCATGAGAATTACCCTAATTCTACCGCTAGCATTCCATAATGTCACCATAGCAACACCCACGCTAGAATTAGAAGCAAGTTAAAAGAACAATAGAAAGCTTGTCCCATTGCATAGCATAGAGAATATATAGCACACTGTTAGTATCCAAGGATACACAGTAATAACGTGACATTCTGGAAGGCACTGACTAACGGACAAATGGCCTGTATGTGTGCAGTTGGTGACAGTTGTGTGGAATTTGTGCGTTTATAGGTGAATGTTACTGCTAAAGTATGTTTACAGTAGCTAGTCGCAATTGTAAAAGTAGCCCAACTCTCCTATAGAAAGAACCTAAGTGGATCCAAGCCTTTGGGACGGACAGTGGAGTGACTTGTGCCGGTTATCGTTGTCATGCTGTTGCTACATGTTGGCGTAAACACCGTGACGACGGTACATCGGCGCTGAGAATCCCACTGTAATCCCACAGGAACGCCCGCTCGCCTAAATATAAACTTATTTTGATATTAATAAACTCAGATAGCAGATATGACGGAGTTGATAGAAGATGATCTTGGTATTAGGGAGCGATATACCCTACCTTTACAAGCATTTGTGGATAGCTTAATACGCGGTGAAGCCGATCCAACCATTACGGAGGATGATGGTCGTTATATCGAACCGCCGATGTCCCAAGAGCAACTTGCGCGTGAATTGGACTATCGAAAATTCACCACTCGCTATACGAATCGTAATGGTACGTATATGGACTTCTTAACTACCGGCCATCCTATCGATTTGCATGATACGGACGGTGTAGATACAGAGAGGGAAATGGTTCTATTTAAATATCATACCCAGCGGAGTCGTAACAATAAACCGAGAATAGATCACGAAAATTCTATTCGTAATAGACTGGAAAGAGAAAACGTTGAAGAACCGGATAAACGCATCGACTTCAACGAATACCTAGAATTTTTGAGAGAAACCTATCTCAACATCGCCAGTCAGCAGAACCTAGAGACTCGATATCCTCAAGGTATACATCATGACCCTGTGGTAGAACTCAAACGGCTCTATTTCACTATGATGTATCTTACCGCCGATCGTCCACTACCTGTTATCCCGGATAGTTTTGAACAAATGGAAGAATACTGCAAAACTGGAGAACGATCACCCGCGTTTCCTCTACAGGACGTACGTCTTTGGTATTATTGTGACGAATGCCCTAGACCTAACCAACAAACTGAAAGACATAAACATCCGTGGAGACGTTGCGCTAAACACAGCTTTATGCGTTACACTTACGGGAGTTTCGAGCGAAACCTGTTCGACGTGCCACCTACGATCGCTCATCTTAAACGATCATTGAATAAACCCATGATCAGAGTTCCGGAATACTCGGTCAGGCCTCCTCATTCCCTAGTGAGACCTCAAACTCTTGATCCTAACAGTATCACTGATCCTCCCGAACTATATTCCCTGTTCAAAGACTTAGTGTTACCCGAACAATTAATCGGTGGTGCTCCGGTAGTGAGTTCGTTAGACATTCGCCCATATCCTACTTAGCCGGATTGGGACGCGGGCAGCTAATATCGCCCTTTGATCCTTACAATCGTCCAGGATTAAACCCGATGCAACCTGCCACGGAAGTCGAGGAGAGCGTTATAAGAAACGCTTTAGACGCCATTCGACAGAAAATCGGAAAGGGAACACAAGATTGTTTAGAGAAACGTAAATTACAACAACAAGTCCAATTGGTGAAGGAGTTAGCCTTGCCACAGTTCGATAGAGAAATCCAAAACCTCGAGGAAGACATCGAGCTTGGACGCACGTATTCTCTACAAGAATTTTTAGATGAACGCTTACAGAGACAAGCGGAAGAAAATCTACTCGAGGATAAACACACGGAACTGGAAGAGAGAGAAGAAGCCGCTTTAGCCCAACCTGAAGCTCAAATCCTCATGACGGACCTCTACTCTAAAACCGTTCGTCATCCCTCGATGATTCCACATTTCGGAGACAAGCTCTTCGCGACGATACAACCTCAACCGGTTGATATCAGTACAGGATCGCAAAATCTTATCGCTGATACCCCTATGTTACAGCGTCCGCCGATCGAGGCCGCTCGTGTTGACGGTATACTCGTTGAACCTCCGGACAATCGAGCGGATCTTGTCCGTCGTATGGTACACGATGTCAACATACGCGCTAGACCTTTACAGAACTCGTTTTATGGCATTAAAGACCACCCTTATTACGTTAATCTGACTCAATATTATATGGTAAAACCAGAAGACCCGACACATAATTTAAAGTTTCTACCACTAATAAATCCTCTAGACATTGTCGAACTCGAACAATTGCAGAAACATCTGGATCAGTTAGTAAAGGTAAACTCATTTAGAAAACCATATAACATTTCTCGAATCGAGAAAGACATAGAACCTCCTTATAATCTCGATGGATTTATTAAAACTCGATTAGTCCATTGGAATCTAGATGTATTATTTGAAGAAGAGAAAATACAAAGATATGGAAATGTGGAGACGTATACCACTCGGCACATGAAGTATAGTGATCTCCCTGACGCTAACCAATGCGCCACCTTGTGGCATCCAGTAGGGATGACCCTAGAGAACGCCACCAAGGAGTGGAATGAAACTCTTAATGTTATTGAGATGTATGGAGTTGTCACCTACGATAATGAAGGTAGCGTTCCGGTCGGAGAACTAGGAACTACGCGCATGATCCACATACGCGGATTAGCTGGTTCTACCCACGTGTTTACTCGAGCGTGTTCCGACGTGATTGATTATTCTTTTGAAACTCTCACCGAAACACAAAAGAATCTCCGACATGGACAATTCGAACTCGCGCAGCGTTACGTCATTGACACCGAACGCAAACCGGCCATGGGCATCGATGGATCGATGTTACCCCAGCCCGTACTCGAGATGTTGTTCAACGAAAGAATTCTTAAAATCGGCTCAGCTGTTTATGGAGATCTCCAAAACGACTTTCGGAATATGGAGAACATTCCATACCCTTTCGTTGATACTCAGCTGATTGCTCCCTGGGCAGAAGGTCGAGGTTTCTTCCGCACCATGTATGCTAATACGTCTAGCAACATTACAAAGGTGCAACGAACTTCCATCGGACATCTTGCCTTTCAGGAATACGGATGGAATTTCAAAGTCGGAAATCCCATTAACTATCAACAAGTATACGGAGATCATTATTCTCGATTGTATTTTGATGGACCATTAACCGCACCTGGCGCCGTGTATAGCTTCATGAGTGTTCCACTCCGTCCCTCCTTAGCTATATACACGATCTTTGAAAACACCGCACTTGCCGGTTGGCTAGCCGATGTGTGCAGTCGTACTATACGCGCCCATCCATTAATACTTGGGACCAAACTCGCTAAGCTAGATGAACATAATAAATTCATACGTTTCGAATGTTTCCGGCGATTTTTAACCCCGTTCCGTAACGTGGATAGCCAATTTAAAGACCGCGCTTTGACCAAGCTCAGCCTAAGAAACTCAGCTGCGGAGAAGTTGGATAGTGCTGGATTCGCCATTTTCAAAGAGATTTGTATATCGAACTTGCACTCCTCTGTTATACAAAGACCTCGAATCCCCACAGGTTATTCTGTCGTGGAAATTCAGACAATAGGTCCACCTGAAGAGACAGACACGCCCACCTCAGCTATGCACTTGGAAGACGAACCAATATGTCTAGAATCTGAGGAGATTCAGCCTATCGCGCCCCGGAACAGCGACAACGATTACATCATAGAATGGTATCAAGGTCCACAGTGTCTCACTGCGTACGATTATCGACATGCCAACTATGTTTCTAGGCAACGTTGTCGGTTATGCGCATCGAGAGACCATGATACGCCCATGGACACAAACGTCCGCTGTTCCTATTTCCAAGAACAACCGACTATGGAAATTTATTGCGCATATTGCAGACTCAATAACTTGCATATTTTTGCGGTTTGCCCTCAATTTATGACTCAATGTCACCATTGTCAACTAAAGGGACACGCCAGTTTCGATTGCCCTTTTAATCATGATTTGGAAAGCGTAGATGAAATGATCACACTATGTTACATCAGAGCTTGGGAAGCGAACGCTGATTTACATTGTGATTCGCGCCATCGCTATTATCCCGGACGCGCTTACGAAGGAGTTTATGCGTTCCATCCTTATCTATTCGCTTCGGTCGAACAGAAATCACGCATATCGAGTTACGAGCTACTGAAGCGCGTCGGAGAATGTATTTCAACCAAATTCGTACGCAAATTTCTCAGGAGTGTTAATCCTAGCGACCTTCATTCCTATAACTTAATCAATTATATCCGTCAGGATCCGGACTATGGAGACTTATTTGTTAACTCACACCCCGAGTTACAGGAAGTATATCGACGGCCTTACGAATACCGAGCCCGCGAACGCGAGTTGGAAAGAACCATTAAACCCCGGAGGTTTCTAACTGCCTATGGTCCACCCACGGCTCTCGTTCAGACCACTCGTAAAGGACCCGTAAGAGCGGCTGTCTTAAAACGAGCTCTCAAAGCCGTTAGACCCCTCTCCCCCGACGTTGATGTCAATCAACCCGGTACTTCGACTGGCGGATACACCGACCATAATCCTACACCCTCTGATGCAATCATATTGCACCCTTCACCCAGGAGTTATATCCCTCCTTGTAAAGTGGCTCGCCCCAAAGAGAAAAAGACTCTGGCTAGCTTTAAAAAACTGCGTAAACGCCGTCCGCGCAAGAAAGACTAACTGTTTAGAGTATTTACATATATTAGAAACTGTGATTTTTGTATATTTATAAACTTGAATCCCATTTTCTGGGAGCGGTGTAAAAGCTTTTGCGGATATACTCAGTCCCCCTCGCCCGCAAGGTACCGTTATAGGTGTTTTAACGGACATAAAAGTCATTCTTCGCTATGTGTGCTTTGGTAGACATGGTAAGGCAAAAAACCCGCAATGCGTAAAATACCCTGGCACAGCTTAGCCTTGATGATTCAGATTACGACATCTAACAGCTGGTTGCTGACATGGAAACGGCCATTGGACACATGGTTCTTTGTTTAGCTTAACAGCCAATCAGAGCGATTTTTTCTGTCGATGTGGAGATATTTGGCCGATCGTGCTAGGAGTGTTCAGTCTTACTGTTTTTCTTGATACTGTTGTTGTTTCTATCTAGGCCAGGAACACCGGCTCTAGAGTCAATTCGTTTTCATACTTTAGAAGAAACATTAGTAGGCTTAAATTATAGAGCGTATAACTGTTATCAACTCATAACAATCGGTGCAACTCCGTTCAGTATTGCATTATCGGTTCAACATACATTATTATACTGCTATTTACTGTTGTCATATTTGTATCAGTTGGTTGAATATTATTTGGAGAACATCTATAAAGAACCCAAATTTCCCAATTTTCTTGATACACTACAGGTTAGAGAGACGGGTTATATATAGCGATTGCGACTTATATTATTGTGGTTTGTAGTGAATTTAATGCTATTTGATAAGCACTACATGAGTCAGTTGTTGCTGTTCTCTTTATACATGATAAAATTCATTGACGGTCGGCAAATTAGTGAGCAGTATTGTGTGTTACCGGTAGTGTGCATGATTGTGACTGATAACTAAGCATTTCCTAAAGAATGCGCCTCATACATGAATCATAAGCCTTACCGACTTACCGTTGTGTTTAGTACAAGTCATATCTCTGTTTACCTAAATAGAGCGCCACGTCCTAAAAGGAACTGTTAATATTTCCCGAAAGTGAATAATATTAGTCAGAAATTATTATTAACGATCAATCGAATAATACAGTAAGCTTACACTGCAATAATAATCTAAGCCCTCAGAATCCAGTCTCCCGGGTATATCCAGCGGGTGAATGGACGCGCACTAGGCTGGCTTCTGCTAATGTTGTGTTTATTGGTATTAAATATTTGTCAATTTCTAAAGTCTATTTATAAACCAAAAGACATATAAATTTTGGCAGGTTAAACTGCTAAAGGTCTTCAAAAGCGCGTACAAAAACTATAGTGAATTAATCACTACTCTTTAATTTTGAAGTTGTCTGTATACACTAAATCAATTTGTTGCAGTGATGTGTATATTTTTGATGCCTTAAGATAATTAGAAGTAACATTTTTGTGTATTTGTCTATAAATCATCAAGGCGGTAATGTTGACTTGTGCCGTACTTTACATTTTCTGCAATATATCAAGATCTATTCGCTCTATGCTTGTTTTGATGGTGTCTACCCCCACTAAATCGGTCATTGCGGTTCTAATGAGCATAATATTAATGCCGTAGGAGAACTAAAAGTTGTCCATCACCAAAATTGAGAATAATCATCACTTGCGCCAAAGAGTAAGTTCTGGTCATTTGCCTGTGGCACTACTTCCCTTGATCCAAAAATTAAAATTTTGGTATCTAACTAAGTTTGGACCCATTTGATGACATTTGATGCATGCAGGAAGTTCTTTTTTGAGTCATTGATCTTTCATCAATGTGTTATATTGTTATAAATTTCATTATGGTGCATCGCGATGGCTCAAAATTTCAACAATTGAAAGAAATTGTTTTTGCCTTATTTTTTTACCATTTGGCAACTTTTGTGCACCGGTAGAACAATGAAATCGAAAAAAAGTAAAAAACGCACCGCCCTAGTCTCCACGAGAAAGAGCACAAAATTTTAATTGAGAAGGTATTTTTTTATGATTATTGGACCTACTTGTCAGTTTATAAGACAACTTCAAGTCTCCGGAATGAAGACAGGACTCGAATAAGCGACTCTGCGGACTTCGCGGGATTACACGGAATAGACATCGGAGATGTTCAAAATGTATAATCTCCAGTTTTAGTGGTAGTACGAAATTCGTTTTGGGCTCATTCGAAAGCTCTTTTCTTAGAGAATTTTGATTTAAGATTTTAATTAATTTACTAATTTATTAACTTTAAATTAATTTGATTTAAGACAAAATGGTTGTGAAGCAACATAACATGAATTTTGCACGCAAATTTTGTTCAAGTTATGATTGCTCAGGCAGCTTTCAAGAGTTTGCCAAACCAAATGGTAACTTTGGTCTCTGAGAAAAGAGCTTTCGAATGAGCCCAAAACGAACTCCATACGACCAATAGAACTGGAGATTATACATTTTGAAGATCTCCGATGACCGATAAGTTTATTCCATGTAATCCCGCAAAGACCACAGAGTCACTTATTCGAGTCCCGTCTTCATTCCGGAGACTTGAAGTTGTCTTATAAACTGATCAGTAGGTCCAATAATCATAAAAAAATACCTTCTTAATTAAACATTTGTGCTCTTTCTCGTGGAGACATCCAATTAGCACCACTGAGCATAGAAAATGGCAGAAATTGAATGCAAACCCCAAACTTCATCTCCTTTACCGATACGCAATATATCGGAGCCGGTATCTTCTATCCCAGATATCTCGACAACGAAGCAAGATATGGGAAAACGGTTTCCAAATTTGGATTCAGCATGAAATTCTTCATTAGATAGGATATTTTTCAAAAATTCGACTTTTTGGTCAGAGAATGAGCTACCCCCTCCCCCCCCCCCCCCCCCCCCCCCTTAAATAAATATAACAGTATTTTACTCAGTTTTTAAGGTTGGAATTTAATTTTCACAATTTTTACTCAAAATAGATAGATTAGATAGACAGTTTGTTGTCAAAAAATAGTTGAGGAATGTCTCGCAAAGTTTATTCATGGGATTTTTCAGGGAATCTAATTTTGCAATAAAATAATGTAAAATTAATAGTGCTAAAATCTAGCATCACTCTGTAGAACCAATATCAACTCATAACATCTAGTTTGTAACACTGCTTCATCTACTCATAACAGTTTTTTTCTCACGGACTCATTCATTAAATTAAAGTAGTTTTTTAAAGTCTACAAATTTAACATACTTTACACTTACAATAACATAAAAAATATCTCAACCTGGTTACTCTTTTGTGAAATATATTATAAAAAAGGTAATATACTATATTAACACAGTCACATTGACTTGCCTACACATAGTTGCAACACTACAGTGTATACTTGAGACATTGTACTTCACTGCGACCTGCACCTGGCAGCAGGGGTACAGGGCATGACCCAGCAGATGAGCTGCACAGCCAATGGTGGGTCATGTGCACCAGAGTAGATATGGGTGATGGGCCTCATATCTGACTCCACTGCGACACCCACCCTGTGGAATGCAAACCAGGGTGTGGTATTTGCCCTGAAAGCTGACTCGGCAAAAAAGCACCCCTCAACCCCCACTATGGATTACATTAGTAATGCAGAGGTCCAGCCACTAGAGGCCAGTGGAATGACTGGACACAATTGGCCTCACAGGCGTCAGTTATCTCCTGACCGGCTGCCTGTCTCACCCCCTACTGGAGAGAGAGCGGCAAACGATTCTTTGAGTCCCTTTCCTGATGACCTTTCACCAGGGAGGCCAGATTGTGAGGGGGAGAGGGATTCTGGAGTTGGAGGCTACTCTCATGTTCCACCCCGACCAACAAAGCCATTGGTTAATCTGAGGCAAGTCACTTGACTAGCCTCAGTAAACACCCAAACACTCGGGTCCCCAATGCGACAAGGTGAGCTGACTGCCTTGGCAGATAAGCTTTCTCTTAGTGCAGTGGGTGTTCAAGAGCACCGAATGCAGACTGGACAGACTGATGAGGTTCTGATTAAGGACATGGGGGGCGGTTGGCGACTCACCCTCGTTTCAGCAGATGATAGTGGCAATGGTGGAATTGGTCTATTGATGAATCCAACTGCACATGCAGCATTGGACAAAATAGACCAAATCTCTAACCGCATCATCCGTTGCAACTTCTCAGGTTCTGGAAGACTGGCGAAGAAGTTTCCTAAGATGGTTCTGATTGTGTGCTACTCTCCAACTAGTGTTGGCCCTGTAGAGGAGGTGGAAAATTTCTACCAGAATCTACAAGCAGCTACTGATGGAGTGGATCAGCATGCATTCTTAACATTCCTGGGAGACTTTAATGCAAGTCTGCATCAATCACCTACATCGCCCTGGGTCTATAGCAATAGTGTTAACCGAAATTCTGTCCATCTTCAGGATTTTATCTCTGGAAATGGATTGGAACTGGAACCCAGTTCAAGAAGCGAACTGGAAAGCTATGGACCCATAGTGGACCTAGTGGTCACAAGTCCCAGATAGACCATATCCTGTTTCGTAGGAAATACAGGAGCTCTATACAAGACTGTAATGCATTTACACTACGACCTTTCTCCAGTGATTACCGCCTTATTCTGCCTTGCCGCGGCATGACTGGTCCTCTCTGTTGCAACAGCCAAGTGTGAGATCCAGCTTCTCACTACAGCTGAGCAACAGGTATGAGGTTCTTGCCTCTGAGGCGACAGATCACTGTGAGGTCTATACTGCCTTCACAGAGGCAGTTAAGTTAGCAGCTGCAGAAACAGTTCCTGTATACCCTCGAAACAGGAAACGGGCCCCCTGGACTGACAACAAAATTCAGAAGTGCCGAAATGACCTATACAAGGCGCAGAACGAGTCCCGACACAAACAGACTACAGCGGCCAAGAATGCAGTTAAGGCTGCATCTAGGTCCCTGAACAGGCAGTACTCTTTTAATTTACAGGAGCTAATAAACCAACAGGTTGATGCCATCAATGATGCTGACGACAGCAGGCAATCATCCCAGGCATGGAGATCGATCAACTTGCTTGCTGGTCGAAAAAGCCAACCAACCACCAAGGTTAAGGCTGAATCACCAGCCGATCGCCTCAATGGTTGGAAGGCCCACTTTGAAAAGCTCCTCAATAATGACAGGGTATTGCCTGATAACTTTATAGAAGTAAAAGTGTCTGAGTCTGTACTCCCAGATATTCCCATTGGTGATATCTCCTTTGCAGAAGTGAAGGCTGCTGCAAAGAGCATTAAGACCAGTGGAGTGCCAGTGCCAGTGGAGTAGATGGTGTTCCCCCTGATGTCTTTAAAATACCTGAGTGTTTAAAGCTCATCTATCCCATCATAGTAGACATGTACCGAACAACAAGAGTCCCACAAGAAATGAAAACAAATAAGTTGGTGCCAGTTCCCAAGAAGGGCAACCTAACACTCTATGGTTCTTTTTGGGGAATCTCATTGATCTCGATTGCTGCAAAGCTATACAATAGAATTCTATTAAATCGCATCAGGGATCCCATTGAGAGACTGCTCCGTGGAAATCAGAATGGCTTCCGTAAATGTCGTGGGACCATGGAGCCCATTTTGGCACTTAGAAGGATAATTGAAGAGTTATCAAAAAAGAAAGACAGGCATCTGGCTGTTATCTTTGTTGACTTCTTCAAGGCCTTTGATTCAGTCTCTCGCTCACGTATGTTCAGCATACTTTCATTATTTGGGATTCCTGATGAAATTATTTCAGCAATCAGATCAGTATACGATGGTTCGACAACATTTGTGTCTACTGTTGACGGTGACACAGAACCATTTGAAGTGTTATGGGGCGTCCTCCAGGGAGACACACTTGCACCATTCTTGTTCATAATTGTTGTTAACTATGTTCTACGCATGTCCTTAGATCATCATAATGATGATGGGGTGATGATAAATCCACCTACTGGCTTCAGAAGTCGAAGAAATCCTGCCAAGTACCTAACTGATCTAGACTTTGCTGATGACTTAGGAGTACTCTCAGAATCACTAGAGGGTGCCCAACGGCTCCTCAGCTCATTAGAACATGCTGTTTCTAGTGTTGGTCTTTTTATTAACTCCAGAAAGACCAACATTTTGACAGTTAACTTTGAAAGTCCTCAGCAAGTCTCTGATCGGATCAGCATAAGCTCAAAAGATGGTATGCTTGAGCATGTGGATGACTTCTGGTACCTGGGATCATGGATCCGGAAGTCAGGTGAGGACCTTCGAATACGTAAGGGAAAGGCATGGGCAGCCTTGAATAGGCTTTCCAGGATTTGGAAGTCAGCGAGAATTAATCGGACACTTAATGTCCGATTATTTAGAGCAGCAGTAGTTCAAGCACTCCTCTATGGGAGTCCATGCTGGGCTCTAACTGCTAAGGACACCAAATATCTGGATGGCACATTCACAAGAATGCTACGCCGGGTTCATTGTGTCAAGTACAATGCACACATCTCCAACCTGACACTATATAACATTGGAGGTGTCTCATTGGTTCCCCCAAGCTTGACACTAGAACAAAATCGCCTCCGCTTTGCAGGACACTGCTTTCGCCGTGAGGACCAGCCAGTGCATAATCTTGTACTTTGGCAGCCTCATGGAGTGAATAAGCATGGTGGACAGCCCATGAATTTCTTGAGACGCATCTTAAAGGACACTGGCCTTGAAGATGCGGATGATCTAGCAAATGTCATGGGTGATAGGGAGTTGTGGCGGTGCAATTTTGTCGATAAGCCGGCACAGCATTCTTAAAAATGCAGCTGCAATGCACCATGCCGATCCTAGTGGAGAGGTGTCCCCCTTATGTTGGGTTTCTTGATATGACTTTGCGTGTTGGGGTTATGTGTGGGTTGGCGTGGGTAGCTATTTTTATGCGTAGGATGCGTAGTATGGCCTCTTAGCTATTTCAACTGTGATTCTCGATTAGGCAGGGCATGGAAGGTGCCTGTTTTGTGTGGTGTGAGGTAGGGGGGGGTGGGTACTTGTTTGCTAAGGCATCAAATTTGTTGCATAGATAGGAGGGGGCTTTTGTCTCTATGTTTGAGGCTTGTTTTCGTTTCTGGAGGCCTTTGTGTTTGCTTTTATATTCCATCCAGTCAGGCCGTTCGTTGTCCTTATTACTTTTCTTGGTTATGTTTGGTGGTGTACCTATGTTGATTTTTTCCTGGCTGGAGGGTTCCAGATGGGAAGGCTTAGATGTAGTAACTGTTGGATTTGTAGTTGTGATTAACATGTTAGATACTTTGGGCTCAATTGCCATTCGTGCATGACGTTGTTGCAGCAGTTCTTCTTTAAGGTTGTTGTTTTCATCCTTTAGGTGGTCATTCTGGTTTGCATAGTCTAGTTTGTATGATGGCTACTGCAGATATTAAGTCCCGTTTTAACTGGTCGTATGTTATTGTCTGTGGGTGGTGTTGCCATCTGGTTTGGCAAATAAATTACATTGTTCCTACAGTAGCTTAAATCATTGCTTATTATCTGTATCAGATTACACACTGTGGCCTTCAAAATGTTTTATAGGTGATTGACATTTAGTGCAAGCTGAATGACTGTTAGTTACAGAGTAATATTGCACTGTACTCCCATCTATTAATACTATCGAGACTGTATGTTTAAAAGAGCAAAGGCTGTATGTTTACTCAGCTTCATGATTCTCCATAGGCTAACATTACAGTTTGAAATGTAAAAATTACCGCTTATTATCTATCAGGTTACTCACTGTTGATTGCAATTTAATGTTTTATTATTGGATTACTCTCAGACAGTCTCCCCTTCAGAACATTGTAAGGGGAATTTACTTTAGTTTACTCTACTGTGTCATTCAGCTGAATGGATTTGAGCGATTGTCAAAGTTACAAAGTAGGATCACTCTCTGACCATAGTCAATAGACCATAGTTTTTTTTTTCTGACCAAAAATTTCAAAAAAAAATTTTCGTAGCCAGTACTGCCAATTGATTCGCCATCAAAAATAACGCAAAAAATTTTTTTTTCAAAATTTTAAATTACCGTAAATTTTTGGTAAATGGTGGGGTGAATTTTCTTCGATCCGCGATAACTCTGGAACGCTTGGTCCAAATTTGATGGGGTTTTCATTTTTCAACTTGCTACGAGTATCGGCATGCTGCATTGCAGCTGCATTTTTAAGAATGCTGTCCCGGCTTGTCGACAAAATTGCGCCGCCACAACTCCCTATCACCCATGACATTTGCTAGATCATCCGCATCTTCAAGGCCAGTGTCCTTTAAGATGCGTCTCAAGAAAGTCTTGGGCTGTCCACCATGCTTATTCACTCCATGAGGCTGCCAAAGTACAAGATTATGCACTGGCTGGTCCTCACGGCGAAAGCAATGTCCTGCAAAGCGGAGGCGATTTTGTTCTAGTGTCAAGCTTGGGGGAACCAATGAGACACCTCCAATGTTATATAGTGTCTGGTTGGATAAGTGTGCATTGTACTTGACACAATGAACCCGGCGTAGCATTCTTGTGAATGTGTCATCCAGAGATTTGGTATCCTCAGCAGTTAGAGCACAGCATGGACTCCCATAGAGGAGTACTGGAACTACTGATGCTCTAAATAATCGGACCTTAAGTTTCCGATTAATTCTCGGTGACTTCCAAATCCTGGAAAGCCTATTCAAGGCTGCCCATGCCTTTCCATTACGTATTCGAAGGTCCTCACCTGACTTCCGGATCCATGATCCCAGGTAACTGAAGTCGTCCACATGCTCAAGCATACCATCCTTTGAGCTTATGCTCATCCGATCAGAGACTTGCTGAGAACTTTCAAAGTTAACTGTCAAAATTTTGGTCTTTCTGGAGTTAATAAAAAGACCAACACTAGAAGCAGCATGTTATAATGAGCTGAGGAGCCGTTGGGCTCCCTCTGGTGATTCTGAGAGTACTCCTAAGTCATCAGCAAAGTATAGATCAGTTAGGTACTTGGTAGGATTTCCTCGACTTCTGGAGCCAGTAGGTGGAGTTATCATCACCCCATCATCATTATGATGATCTAAGGACATGCGTAGAACATAGTCAACAACAATTATGAACAAGAATGGTGCAAGTGTGTCTCCCTTGAGGACGCCCCATAACACTTCAAATTGTTCTGTGTCACCATCAACAGTAGACACAAATGTTGTCGAACCATCGTATACTGATCTGATTGCTGCAATAATTTCATCAGGAATCCCATATAATGAAAATATGCTGAACATACGTGAGCGGGAGACTGAATCAAAGGCCTTGAAGAAGTCAACAAAGATAACAGCCAGATGCCTGTCTTTCTTTTTTGATAACTCTTCAATTATCCTTCTACTGTAAGTGCCAAAATGGGCTCCATTGTCCCACGACCTTTACGGAACCCATTCTGATTTCCACGGAGTAGAGTAATCTCTCAATGGGATCCCTGATGCGATTTAATAGAATTGTATTGTTATAGCTTTGCAGCAATCGAGATCAATGAGATTCCCCGAAAAGAACCATAGAGTGTTAGGTTGCCCTTCTTGGGAACTGGCACCAATTAATTTGTTTTCATTTCTTGTGCGACTCTTGTTGTACGGTACATGTCTACTATGATGGGATAGATGAGCTTTAAACACTCTTGAATTTTCTTCGATCCGCGATAACTCCGGAACGCTTGGTCCAAATTTGATGGGGTTTTCATTTTTCAACTTAATTCGATGTTGTCTTTCAGCCTATCCATGTTTCGAAACCCCAAACAGCGCCGTTCAAAAATTAATTTTTTCTTGTTCTAGACTTTTATCAATTTCAACATAGTTGCCATATTTTATTAACGCCTTTACGGAATTCGATGGCGTTTTCGATTTTTATATTAAACGCAATATCCTGAATCTCACTAGCCTAGTTTCGCGTCACCAATGCCAAGTTTTCATACTTTTTGAGGAAAATTTTTCTAGAATAATTTGTATTTAATTACATTTATCGCGACTTCTTATTATTGGGTGCAAATGAATTGATGGAGTTTTCAATTTATTAACTAAACACGATATCGCGCATCGCACCAGCATGGTTACGAAATTCCATAACGAGGTCTTCACTATTTGCAGGTAGATTTTGTTCTAGAATTGAGCAACTAATAATAGATCGACTTTATTAAATAATTATTGTATGAAATATGATTGTATTTTTACATTATTATTAGTTCTATACTATTTCTCGTTGCCTCTTTTATTTGAAATAAAAAGTCGGTTCCTTATCAGGCCGCTAGGCCCGTCAATAGTTAACGAAATAATAATACTACCAACAGAGATTGAGACAAAAGTTCGTTGATAATACTGTATGATCGTGGGTACATTAATTATGTTAAAACAACAAAATATTTACGACGATATTGAACTTATAGTTTGTTGGTAGTAGTAGAGATGTTGTAAGATAATAGACTACCGAATAAAAAGAAACAAGGGTCTTTGCTTTTTGTTAATTTTAATTCATTTTTTCATGATCAATTTCAGGTATTTGTAACAAACCAAAACGATACTGATTTTTTGGATGGTATCAATCAACACACTCCTGGGATGTGTGGAACAATTTCAACAGGCACTTACATCACAGACCTCAACTGCAATGGAATTGTTGGTAGATGTATAGTAGTCAAACTACCAAGTGGCGGCTACCTTCACTTTTGTGAAATCGATATTTTTGAACGAGGTGAGTAGAGTATATAGGCTTTACCATTGTAAGTTGATGGTAGATTTTACAATGTTCACGTTATTTTAAAATTGGGTGCCGGGCATATATAACAATTATAAACTATAACCAACGAATATTCCGAAAAGACCCGGACACCATGTGAACAAAAACCGGAACAATAAAAAGTTAAAAATAACAAAGTTATAGCGATTTTTAATGATGACTAAACACAAAATCGCAGCCTTCAGTGCTTTTAATGAGGCCCAAATTCAAAGAATTCAAGTACAATCAGGCTCCAGGTAGAGTTCCTGGTTGCCAAGGGAAAATGCCTGAGTGGTGCTGGTCAGCCTGAAAAGGATTCGACCTAGGGTGACACTAGGCAGAGCGCAGGAGAAAGGGACATGGACAGCCGACCCATGGAATTAGCCGCTTAACCTTTCTGATGACCAACTCTGTAAGAGGTTGAGAGGGGCGAGCGGCACCCACTGAAAGACTCGGACTGCCGGAGTGGTGCCAGTTTGCTTGGTGCGAGCCTGAAAATGATTCGAACCATGGTGACAATAGGCATCGTGAGGACCCGTTAAAAACCTAAGCCGCTTGACTTCCCTGAGTACCAACCATGGGATTGAGGGGCGAGCGGTACGCTGCAGGGTAGACGCTTTACCGACCAGATGGAGTGATATGCAGCATCACTGCTGCATATCTCTCGCCGACCGACAGACACCAATGGACAGCCGAGCGGAGCCGGTCAGCGTATAACTAGCCTGAAAAGGATTCGGGTTACTGTGATACTAGGCAAAGCAAGGGAAAGACCCGACGGACTACCGACAGATTTTTGATGGCCTAATGACCGACTTATGAAGGACACAGACTGACCAGACAGACGGGTATCAAACTTAGTTCTGGGGGGTTAAAATCTAAATAAATTCTGACTGACTAAATAACTTTGTACTTTAGGATTATTATTATAAAAACTCATTCGATTATTAATATTGTGAATATTCTATTTATATTGTCGCATTGGGGAGTCCCATATATTTTGAATCAGTATGTATCAGCGCAAAGAGAACTTGATCAGTTAGAATTAAAATTTTATGATTCAACCCAACCTGTTCTCTTTCCTTTTCGACTGCATTATCCATCACTCACTGAACCAATATCCGGTGACTAGTATTGCGGAGATCCACAAACCCTCCAAAACTTACATCGGCGTTAGTGAATAATGGCAACAAATTTCCAAATATACGAGGTAAATTTTGCTGGTGCAAAATTAAAATAAACCTAAAAATATCCCACCTCAATGTTAAATTCTCATTTTAGGAAAGGATCAGGTTACAGTGGCACGTTATTTTAACCAAAACAATAAACTAAGCACAATAGAACAGGTTACAGTATCATGTTTGAGAATAATCAGCTGTTATTTGCGTAGAATTTCCCCTGGAGAGGGATGCATTTTTATTGCGTCCAATTTCCCCCCCTATCTGAAAACTTCAGTACTGCCGTATTACTGAAACCTAATAACAGAATAAGTAATAGGCCATAGGCAATAATAGATAGGCAATATGCCTATCGGTACGAATACTGTAACTGAAGCATGGAATCTGGGCAAAGCGTAGTTAATATAAAGTATTTGGTGCTGGAATAATTTTTTCAGGTTGACAAGTAATTATTTTTGGGGGATGAATAATTGTTTTTGGGGGTAGAATAATTGTTTTTGGGGGATGAATAATTGTTTTTGGTGAGAGGGATATTCAAAATTGGGGGATGCGAATTGGTGCTACAAAAAAATGGCAGTGATTTTTTATGTCCTTTTATTTGACTTTTTTGTCCTCCTTTTTTTAGGAATTGTGCATAATGACTTTTGTTGTCCTTTTAATGACTTTTATTGTCCTTTTAGTAGCTTTTTATGTATGTATTTCTTCAAACTGTCAGACTACTGATTTCTGGACTGTCAGACAGTTGATTTCAACATGCCTATGCCAAAACATTCAAAATTTGTTGATTCCATGATTTATAGACTATGAGATAGATTTCCATATGCGCCTGTGGTAAAAGACTCTAAATTTAATAGTTTGTGGTTGTTGTCGATAATCGATTACCACATGACGTATCAAAACACTCATTTTATAGTCAAAAACAATTACCAATTGATGGAAAGGAGCAGGTTAAGGCCGGATTTTCTAACCAAAACAATAAACAGTCACTTTACCAAATCAGGGAAAGGAGCAGGTTACAGAGGCGGGATTTTCTAACCAAAACAATAAACGATCATTTAACTAATTGAGGGAAAGGAGAAGGTTACAGAGACGGGACTTTCTAACCAAAACAATAAACGATAACATTACCAATTGAGAGAAAGGAGCAGGTTGTAGATACGGGATTTTCTAACCAAAACAATAAACAGTCACTTTACCAAATCAGGGAAAGGAGCAGGTTACAGAGACGGGATTTTCTAACCAAAACAATAAACGATAACATTACCAATTGAGAGAAAGGAGCAGGTTACAGAGGCGGTATTTCCTAACCAAAACAATAAACGATCACTTAATTAATTGAGGGAAAGGGGCAGGTTACAGAGGCGGGATTTTCTAACCAAAACAATAAACAGTCACTTTACAAAATGAAGGAAAGGAGCAGTTACAGAGGCGGGCCTTTCTAACCAAAACAATAAACGGTCACTTTACCAAATCAGGCAAAGGAGCAGGTTACAAATGAGGCGGGATTTTCTAACCAAAACAACTGGTCAGCCGGTAGGCCTACCAGTACCGTATTTAAATGGTAGGCTACACAGTAGGCCTACAGCAGTACCGGTACCGGTACTAAAATACAGAAATGCCTGCTTTATACCTACATCTGTACATACAATACAGCAAAATAGTGCTATATATATTAATACCGGTACTGATAGCCTGAGAGAACAGCAGTAGAGAAACCGGTAGCATGGAACCTAACATTAGATTTTTGGAGGACATAAAAAATAAAAAAAAGGACAAAAAAAGGATTTAAACGGACAATAAAAACTATTGCGCAAAAAAATATATTTGGTGCAAAATAATTTGTTTTGGTGTTTTAAATCATCTAATTTGGGGCGGCATTCAATTACTGGCATAATAATAATATTCATTACGAAACTGCCTCTATATAATATAGAGCCTGACTGTCTCAGCGGTATAGGTAAGTTGTTGTAGGAAGATGGACCCCACCAAATAATGGTAATATTGTGTAACTAATGTAATGTATGTAATGTAAGTGGCGGAATTGATGAAATTAAACAAAACTTGGTACGTATGTAGTCCGTCAAAAGTTTAGAAAGAATCTAAAGTTTGGTCAAAAACGGACGAACGAAACGAGGCACAAGAGGAGGACGAGTATTGTGTTGAAGACTTTGAAGAGGTATTGTGTTGAAGACTTTGAAGACGTTGAATAGGGTCAAAGTAAGGTGTTGACACTTCAACACATCCACGACATGATAGCCACAGATGCGGTAGCAGAGATGAAATCAAACTTCTCGGAGGAGAATATTAGAGAGTCTAAACCTGTTACCGGTAAGTCAATGGTAAGTTTTGACAATGATAGAACCACTGTGACTTTTAACTCAGTAGACAGATACAATTCGAGTACCCCTGCCTTTAGACCAGACTCGCGAGTATGGTATGGTGAGAGGTCAGATAGACCTAAGGTAAAGCAACAGGAGTTGCCAGATGGATTTGTAGGTTGCCAATTCTGCTTGCTAAAAGAGGTAAGATCTGACGACCATAAGTTAGACAGTTGCAGACGGTTTAAAGAATTAACTTCGGAACAGAGAAGGGTTCAAGTGCGGATGTTGGACACCTGTTGGGCATGTCTTGCGCCAGGTCATGTACGGCGCCAGTGCCCGAACAGCAAGGACGGATGCATGGAGTGTGGCAGACTACATCACAAGTTGCTACATGCGGATTTCCATACTCCAACGGACCGTTATCTACAGAGAAATCTTCAAAGGAAGGGGAGCAGAGATTCCGTAACGATAAGAAGAAATGTGTACACCGGCATCCAGGACGATGGGTATCAACCAGGTTCGTCGGACGAGGATGGCGAGGCGAGTGCGAGAGAGGTGACCTGCCAAGGGTTCACCACGGATAGTTCATCGACCAGCGCGCAGACGTATTTATCATCGGCCACGTCGGAGATATTCAGCGTGATTCCGGTGAATCTTACTGGAGACAAGGGATCAAAGAGAATATATGTGATGTTGGACACTGCGTCCACATTATCGTATATAGGCGAGGAAGTAGCGAGAGCCGTTTCCAGCTTCCAGGATGCTGAGGAAATCCAAATAGAGTTAAAATCCTTGCACGGGGTAGGGGACCTCAAGGGACATAAGATTTCGGTAGAACTAGACTCCCTACTCCCGAGAGACCAGCACACTCGCCAAGAATGGAGAGCGTTGCCATTGGATGGATTTAAGTGTCTAGCTATGAAAGGGTTCAGCAGGCAGTTAGGTAATGTGCCACCAATGAGTCCCATAGCATAGGAGTATTTTGACAAGCTCAGAATACCGAGACACCAGGTGGGTTATAGGAACGTGTCTATGTTAATTGGAGCAGAACAGCTGGTCACGCACCAAATATGTGAAACGAGACCAGCTGAGCCGTATGTAAATGGGCCACACGCCCATAGGACTATATTAAGTTGGTATAAACGAGTACCCATTCTAATGAGTTCCAGGTGGCGACAAGCCAAAGGATAGACACGACGAATTACAGCCTATAACACAACAACCGTTAGTAGAACCACCAGACATAGACGAGTTTAGGAGAACCTGTATTGACCACTATAGCGACTTTAGCGAGTCGGACAAGGAGTTGATCCCTGATAATGTTAGATTGTTGGAACCACTCTACAACGACTGGACAGATAGTGAACCCGAGGACTACTGTTATCAGACCCGTGGGTCTGGTTCAGCGGCCCACGCCACCTATTTGAGTAACCTTTTGACTTATACCAATATAGTGGAGGGTCAGGTGGCTAAATATCGAGACCTCGACATTTTCCAATACAGTAAAGAGGAGTTGCAGAAGGAATTGATACGCCAGGACCTCGAGACAGTAGCTAGAACCGTCAAATGGCTGGATAGGGACGCAATGGAACCCAGTGGGTATGACCTAACCATGATGAGAAACTGATGAGAAACGGTCGCTGGAGATGATGGAAGATAACATACGTCTGCTACCGACAGGACATTTTGAAGTTGGAATGTTGTGGCGTCGACAACCTCCTAAGTTGGAGAACAATCTGAAAAGATTAAACGGAGTAAGGGCTCGGTTGCTAAAGAATCAAGACGTTAGGGAGAAGTATTGCGCCCAGATAAACAACTATTTTGCCAAGGGATTTGCTGGGAAGGTAGAGGACCCCGACTTAGTGACGGACCAGACTTATTACCTCCCACACCACTATGTGACTCACCCCGACAAACCAGACAAGGTCCGAGTAGTCAACGACTGCGCAGCAGTCTATAGAGGTATGTCCCTGAATTCAGAGTTGATGGATGGTCCCAACCTAAATAACTACTTGATAGGGATACTGCTACGCTTTAGACAGCGGCGATTCGCGTTTACTTGCGACATCGAGGCGATGTTTCACCAGGTAAGAGCCTGCAAGGCGGACCAGGATAGTCTCCGATTTCTCTGGTATAAGAATGAAGACCTATCCGGCCCAGTGGTTACATACTAGATGCATGTCAGGATATTCAGTGCCCGTGGTAGTTCCAACGGTATGCTGTTTGTTCTAAAGAAAATGGCAAGGGCCCAGATTGGTAAGTATCCAGTAGACGTTATCGAGTCCATCCTGATAAACTTCTATATGGATGACGGATTGGTGTCCAAGGACACAGCGGAACAAGCCATAGAAGTGGCTCACGGCCTACAGGAGTGCTTGGCTACAGGGGGTTTCCCATTGACCAAGTTCACCACCAACTCGGAGGCCTTATTAGAGTCGTTCCAGGTGAAAGATCGCGGGGGCGGAGACATCGAATTGGGTGTAGAACCCATCCCCATGGCGCGAGTACTGGGACTCGCTTGGAATCCAAACACGGATAAGTTACAGGTGAGAGTCAGGTTTGAGCCCAGTAGTCCAGACAATGTTTTGACTAAGAGAATCTGCTTATCAACAATGAGTAGACTATTTGACCCGATGAACTTTATCAGCCCGGTAATATTACAGGCACGAGTATGTATGAGTAAAATTTGGTTGTCCGACCTAGAGTGGGACGAGCCAATATCCCCTATACATGCAAAGCATTGGAGAGAGTGGGAAGCCGAGTTACATCTATTGAAAAATATAGATGTACCCTGCTCCTACTTTCCGAATCAGCTGGTATTTCCAGCTGATCTTGAGCTGCATCTATTTAGTGACGCAAGTGACACCGGCTTTGGTATGGTAGCCTACCTTCGCCGAGAGGTAAGTCAGGACAAGTTTGAGATGGCCTTTATGACTTCTAGATCAAAGACAATGCCGGTCAAATACATGACTGTCCCTCGTGCAGAGTTACAGGCGGCAGTAGTCTCAGTTGAGGTAAGTAAGCAGATAATAGAGGAATTAGACACGACATTGACATTATTCTATTTGACGGATGCATCCTTAGTGTTAGTGTACATTGACAATATTGCACTGAAGACATTTGTGGCCAACAGACGTGCTCAGATCGTCAACTTTTCGACGAAGGAACAATGGAGACATTGTCCGGGAGTGTTAAACCCGGCCGACATAACTTCGAAAGGTGCTATGCCGGCGGAATTCTGTCAGGAGGAGTCCCAGGAGTTTTGGTTACATGGACCTGATTTTCTAACGAGGACACAGGAACATTGGCCAGAGCGACTGAAGATAGTGACCAATCCGATGCCGATGAATGCAGAAGTCAAAGTGGAGAAAGTCTCCAAGTCTAAGTCGAAAGCCAAATTAGAGTCATTGGAGCGGCCTGAAGAGCCCATGGAGCGGCCTAAAGAGTCATTGGAGCGGCCTGAAGAGTCATTGGAGCGGCCTGAAGTGTCATTGGAGCGGCCTGAAGAGTCATTGGAGTGGCGCGGAGACCTGTCAGACCAAGAGACTTACGTGACTACGAGGTCCGGAAGGGTAAGTTATGACATAAAACCACCCTTACAGACTACACAAGGGTCGCAATTGGTAAGTGACGGACAAAATTGACTGAGAAGATGGAGCCTTCGGTTTCCAAACCTGCGGGTTTGGATTCAAAACTTCCGTTAGCTAGCGGGCAACCATCGCTGGCATTAGAGCCATGTAGTATTTATGACAAATTACTAAATTCGTCTGCCTCTTGGCTGACAATTTGTAAAAGAACTGCGTGGTTAAGCCGATAGGTTTCGTACCTTTGTTTAAAACATTCGAAACATTTAGGAGAACAAACGAGCGCTAATAGCGAGCGAATTCAAAAATTGAAAGCTCTGACAGAGGATGAGATTGATCAAGCGGAATTAAAGCATTTGAGACATTATCAAATGTGTGCCTTCCCGAAAGAATTCTATCTGTTATCGTCTCAACGACCAGTTCTCTATAAACCCCTCAAAAAATGGAGTCCATTAATCCATAAGGGTTTGATTTGTCATAGATCGAGAATCCAGACTGTCGACATAACAGACTGTCCTAGTCACCCAATAGAAATGCAAAGAGCGATTCTATGGGATATACATAAGAGGTTGCATCATGCGGGAAAGTTACACTGTTTGTCGGCAGCGAGACAGCGATTCATTCTATTGCAGCCAAGTCGGGCAGTAGGTACTATGCATGACGCCTGTCTGGTTTGCAAGAGAGTAAACGCCAGAGTATTGGAACAGGAGGTGGCTGAATTCCCGGAAGCGAGAGTGCAGGCATATTACCCACCCTTTACAAATACATGGGTGGACTGTTTTGGTCCGATTGAGGCAAAGAATGGACGGCAGACCCACAAGAGATGGGGCCTGCTGCTGATATGTATGGCTAGTAGAGCTGTGCATATAGAGCGTGTGGCAGACATGTCGACCAAATCCCTGCTCCTGGCCTTAAAGAGATTTATGGCCAGGAGAGGACTAGTAAAGGCGTTCTACTCCGACAAGGGTACAAACTTTGTCGGAGGGAATAGCGAGTTAAACGCGGCTCATAGGGCGGCGCAGAATAGAGAAATCTCTGCAGCACTTTTGCCGCAAAGAGTGGAGTGGAAGTTTAACACTCCAGAAAGTCCCTGGAGAGGAGGAAGTTGGCAGCGTTTGGTTCGCTCCATAAAACAGGCTATTGCTAAAACATTGCCTGTAAACAAACAACTTACAGACGACGAGCTGTTAGCAGCTTTCATCGAAATCGAGCATACATTAAACTCGAGGCCGATAGCTATGTTGCCTGACAGTGTTGCATTAATGCCAAAATCATTTGCTAATGCAGAATCGGACTCTGCATTGCAGAGTCCAGCGTTTCTTGTGCCGGCATCAGAACACATTGGTGCCGACCTATATAGTCGAAAGAGCTGGAAAATAACACAGTTTGTTGCGAACACATTCTGGGAATATTGGCGGGAATATTATCTTCCCACAATATCCACCAGATCTAAGTGGTACAAAGCAGTTCGGAGCCTCCACAGAGGAGACTACGTATTAATAACCGAACCAGTTGTCAAGAGAAAATATTGGGAGACCGGAGTCATCTTGCACATACACCCGTACGTACAAAATATAGTGCACACCGTCACTGTAAAAATAAGGTGAAAGTGTCCGAACCAAAAGAAGTGTAAAACTAATGGTTTACACACCTTGGACAGACCGGTCCAAGATATTGTGTTACTAGAGGAGACACGCATCGAGACAGGAGACTATAATTTGTCTCCTGCCTCAAACCAAAATTAGTGTTGGATCACAAATTCACTTCGTATGCATTCCTCGTATGCAAATACTAGGAAATGCATAGGAGAGGGTTTGCGGTGATTTGAGTTGAGAATTTGTCAAGTGGGTATCAAAACAAAATTTTATTTTCATAAAATGTTTGGAAAATTAAAAAATCTTAAAAAATTAGAAGTGAACCCGAGACAATTCCAAACGCTGCATATAGACACATTCTAGAATTCGTCTATAGAAATACAGTAATTTGAAAGTCGTGAAGCCTGGAAAATAGTATTTGGACACCATGGTGACGGCTATATTATGTAGGAGTGTAAATTGAGTTCAGTAACTTCCACAGATTGGTGCCAACAGTACAACAACCAAGGTGCTAAAGGTTAGTAGCACCAGAGGCGTACACAGACCCCACTCAGTAGTTTGCAGTGGAGTGAGGTGTTCGATTATCAAACCTGCGGGTTTGGTGTAGTCGAGCACCAAACTATTGTCCTTTCTAACTACTGTAGTCTAGTACAAGTATTGGGGAGTAGCTTGGGCATCAAAAGTGAGTTGGTCACGGCCAGTTTATCTCCGAAGTTTTTGCGCTATGCATGGGAATAGGTTAGAAGGTAGTTAGGAATGAGACGGGATCTAGAGAGCCGAACCTGAACTGCTGGAAGGCGGCCGGTGGTTCGGGAAGTCTGTCCTTCTGCATCATCTAACTGATTTACCCACAGTGTAATTAGTTACGTAACGGACCCAATTGGATATATGTATATATACGCGGCAACATGGAGAAGGAAATCAGAGCGCAACCGAGGAGAGGTTTCACCGCCAGAGAGGCGGAACTACCGTTCGCCCGACCCGGGTGTAAGGATTCGAATGTTTACTACCACGGAAGATCGGTGATGGAGTTGAATGGGAAGTATCAGCCCACATATGAGAAGGAGTTGAGGAGGGAATGGATGCGAGCGTTGGGAGAGCGCATGGAGGTTCTATGAAAAGAATATTGCACTCGTTATCCCTACGACTTTGCCCTTGATGTATGCGATATTAGCGCAGGCCCTGAAGAGGAAATCGCCCGTCTATACCATATGAACATGTATTTACGGCACGATGAACCGCTACCTGCAGTCCGGGATCAATTCGACGGAATGCACCTTTACCGGAGGACTCCAGGCGAGGATCAGGCGACGCCAAAGGTTTTCAGTGTATACAAGTTATTCTACAAATGAGGCGAATGCATGAATAAGCAAGATGTAGCAATTCCCGACCGACTGAATGAGCAGAATCCTGAACCGGTATTAACACGATGTCAAGCTCACCAGTTTCTTAGATATAACGAGGGAGGTTACCCGATGAGCAACCCGATGATCAGTATCGACTTTAGCGGAAAGAGACCTCCGAGACCCATCACGCCGACCGTTACAACTTTAGATCTGTATACGGAGATTAAACCCTGTTCGACACCCGCTTTGATAGAGACGGCGGCGGCCATTTCGCTATACCGATCCTATAAGGACCTAGAGGCGCGGCGCGAAGCGGCACGTGACTCGAGTACCAAACCCGCGGGTTTGGAGCTCTCTAGTCCCTGGACCACATTTACTTAGCCTCACCGAGGGATAGAGCTCATGCCTGAGCATCAGGACGATATAGATGCGTTGCGGCAGGAGGAGCGAGCGGTGAAAGCGAAGCAGTTATTCGAAGAGCGGATAGCAGAGTATAATAAGACCGCAGATAGACATCATGAGGAAACTAGGAGAGTGACTGGATTTGTTCCACAGGCTGTATCTCAACCCCGACCGGTGTATTATTCTGACGGCAACGAATCTGCGATATTGGCAGATCACCCGGAGTCGCCAGAAGCCATTCGATTCTTGCCAATGGTGATATCATCGAATTATTAGAACGTTGACTGCCTACGGGAAGTTTTATGCACTAAGTTCTTGCGTGATGTCCCGATGCAGATAACGGATAACGGCTCCGGGGAAGGAGAGCAAGTTATTTGGTTGGTTGGACAAGTATATAAAGGTATGGGTCGCGGTGGCTACATTCCCGGACGACGAGGAGGTAGATCAGGCGTGGCTGAGGAGGAAGGGTTCCTATACCCGATACGATGACCACAAGGCTATTGAGCGCATGTGGACCCCATCCGACGAGATCCAGCGTCAATGGAGAAAGATGGAGGAATCCCTACAGGATTGGCGCATGATGTTTTACGACAACGAGGGAGGGTCCCATCAAGAGTGCCTAGTAAGTGCATTCAAATTCGCGCAGCCAATGGTGTGACTTACGTACTTATGCGCGTGAGGGTGGACCGAGAGAGACTGGAGTCCATCATAACGACGCAATATCGGCGGGGGAAGGATCCCAGGGAACAGATCTTGTAGGTATGTAGGCGAGGAGGTATGTGTTGGATATAAAATACAAATAGTATAAATAACAAATATATCATAAATCAGAATATATAATGTATATTTTGTTAGTGCAATCAAAATGAGATATAGGTACCGGTAGTACAACCATAGAAAGTATGATGTCAGGCTGTTATGTAGGCCTACTACTGTAGTACAAGAACTACAAATTAAAGTTGCACTGTAAGTCAGTAAACCGTACTGTATGCAATTAATAGTTAGTAAGTTATACCCAGGCTACGCGTATGTTGAAGGAAAACGAAAGTTCTTAATAGAGTGGGTCCCTACAGTACTCCCCCACTAGTGAGTCAACGCACGACTGGATGAAAACGTACTGGTGGTTTACTAATGCGACCTCGGGATGTTGTATAGGGTTGAGGGTCAGTTATAGGGGTGTTTCTGTTTGTATTATTGGGGCTAGAATCGGGTATACAATCTAAAAATGCGGGTTTCACTCGATCCAAGGTTATTACTTCTTTGTGGCCTTTAATTTCCACGGTAACAGTTTTATGTCCAAGATTGATGACTTTATAAGGTCCATCAAACGGTGATTCCAACGACTTTTTAATTGGAGGATGTCCCACAAACACATGAGTACAATCTTTCAGAGAAGTTGGTATATACCATGGTCGGTTGGTTACGCTAGGTTCCGAAGGTTTGAGTGCTGACATATCTGATTGTAAGTGTTGAGCGAATGTATGGAGATCAGCAGTGTTCGGGGTAGGTAGTTTAGTTACAACTAGTTGTCCGGGTAGACGGAGAGTTTGTCCATAAACCAATTGAGATGAAGAATAACCAATATCAGTTTTAATGGCTGAACGGACTCTGAGTAAAACGAGGGGAAGACAGTCAATCCAGTGGGGATTACTATCGTGAGCTCTAAGAGAAGCTTTTAGCTGGCGATGCAGTCTTTCAACCATACCATTGGCACTTGGGTGATACGATGTTGTTCTGAAATGGTTACAACCAAGGAGTTTATTTACTTGGTAGAAAAGGGCGGATTCGAATTGTCCACCACGATCCGTTGTAATGGTAGTGGGTACACCAAAACGGGATATCCAATTGGAAATAAAAGCTCATGCCACAGTTTTTGCCTCAATATTTGGGAGTGGGATTGCTTCGGGCCAGCGTGAGAATCTATCTATTATTGTTAGAATGTATCGTTGTCCCTGTGAAGGTGGTAACGGACCAACTAAATCCATATGGATTTTCTCGAAACGTTGGTCTAATATATCAAAGGTACCCAACGGGGTGTGTGTATGACGATTAATCTTTTTTGCTGACATGCCATACATGTTTGTGTCCACATTTGTATCGTCTTGTTTATTCCTGGCCAGACGTAACATTGCGTAATAAGCTCTGTGTAGCCCGAGTGCCTGGATGAGATAGTCCATGGAGTTGATCAAATATGGGTCGACGGAAATCTCTGGGAACAAACGGACGGGCCACATTAGTTGAGGTATTACATGTGAGCGTACCGAGTCCATATGGGGATGGAAAATCTGTCAGAATTAGTGAAGAAGTGTTATCAGTTTTAAGTTGCTGGAGTTCGCAGTCCGTAAGTTGTGCTGTTACCAACTTGGATAAATCCAGATCTTGTGAAAGTGAGTTAATGGATGGTCTTGACAGTGAATCGGCGACTGGATTACTTACACCCTGGATAAAACGAATATCATTTGTGAACTCGGATATGGAGGAGAGTTGACGGATTTCGCGAGGAGAACTACAGTCTGAGTTTTTCATTAAGGCGAAAGTCAAGGGTTTATGATCAGTCAGCACATAAAATTCTCGGCCTTCAACTGCGTGTCTAAAGTGTGCTATCGATTTATACATAGCTAGTAGTTCCCGTCCAAATGTGCTGTATCGCTGTTCTGTCGGGGACAGTTTCTTGGAATAGAAAGCAAGAGGTTGCCAACAATCTTCAACCAGTTGTTGTAGAACGCCTCCAATGGCGATATTAGATGCATCAACCATGATGTTTAGAGGAGCATTGGGCAGTGGATGGGCTAATAATGCAGTATTTGCAATGGCAGTCTTAGAAGAGTTAAATGCGTCGGTCGCCTTTTCATTCCAAATTAATGGAGTTTTCTCACCAACGCGTTTTTTAAGCAGTTCATATAGGGTATTGAGTATGTTGGCACAGTTCTCTATAAACCTATGATAAAAGGTGACTAGGCCAATAAACTCACGCAAACGGCGTCGGGAATTAGGAAGTGGGAAATCCTGAATAGCCTGGACTTTGCTGGCTATCGGTGTAATTCCATTGGAATTAACTGTATGGCCCAAAAAATCCAAAGAGTCTACTCCAAAAGTACATTTTGATAAATTGAGAACCAATCCATAAGCAGTTAATCGTTCAAACAAAATACGTAGGTGCTCTAAATGTTCTTTCTCAGAGGTGCTGGCGACAAGAATATCATCTAAATATGCAAATGCGAAGTCGAGATCACGCAATGCCTTGTCGATTAAGCGCTGAAAGGATTGGGCAGCATTGCGTAGGCCAAATGGCATAACGATAAATTCATACAGGCCAAATGGAGTCGTAATGGCCGTTTTTGGAACATCTGGAGGATGAACTGGTATCTGGTTGTATGCCCGCTTAAGATCCAGCTTGGAAAATATAGTGGCACCATGTAAATAGGAAGTAAAGTCCTGTATATGGGGAATCGGATATCTATCGGGAACAGTGACGTTGTTCAGCGCTCGATAATCCCCGCAAGGACGCCAGTAGCCATTGGACTTTGGAGTTAGATGAAGTGGAGATGACCAGTTACTGGATGAAGGTCATATTACTGCTGTCTCCAGCATATATTCGAATTCATATTTCGCAGCTTTCAGTTTCTCAGGAGACAGTCGCCTAGGTTTAGTGTAAACAGGAGGATCAGTCGTCTCGATAAAGTGCTCAACTCCGTGGGCAGGATGAGAATACTCAGTAGCCGGTTTTTGGTTAATAATTGAGGGATATTCCAATAAAAGCCGGGTAAAACAGGAGTCAGGTTGAGGTTGGTTCATACTTAAATTTAATGAATATAATTTACTAGCGGACCCCTTGATATTTATTGATGTAACACCATCCCGAAGGGTCGCACGTCGGACATCGGGTAGGAGATCAAAATGGCTGAGAAAATCTGCTCCGATAATTGAGTGGGAGACATCAGCCACTGTAAAGATCCAACGGAAAGTCCATCGTAGACCAAGATCTAGGGTAACTAAGTGCTCACCATAGGTGGGAATATTGGTGGAGTTTGCTGCTTTAAGCAGAGTCCCCTGCAGTGGATTGGATTCCGGTGTTCGGATGGAGAGGGTTGAATGACACTGATTTGTGCTCCGGTATC
>JAUCBJ010000802.1:0-84915 GCA_032718475.1 Nemertoderma westbladi | reverse complement strand
AATTGACTCATGTACTACTACTAGGATCGGCATGCTGCATTGCAGCTGCATTTTTAAGAATGCTGTGCCGGCTTGTCAACAAAATTGCACCGCCACAACTCCCTATCACCCATGACATTTGCTAGATCATCCGCATCTTTAAGGCCAGTGTCCTTTAAGATGCGTCTCAAGAAAGTCATGGGCTGTCCACCATGCTTATTCACTCCATGAGGCTGCCAAAGTACAAGATTATGCACTGGCTGGTCCTCACGGCGAAAGCAATGTCCTGCAAAGCGGAGGCGATTTTGTTCTAGTGTCAAGCTTGGGGGAACCAATGAGACACCTCCAATGTTATATAGTGTCTGGTTGGAGATGTGTGCATTGTACTTGACACAATGAACCCGGCGTAGCATTCTTGTGAATGTGCCATCCAGAGATTTGGTGTCCTCAGCAGTTAGAGCCCAGCATGGACTCCCGTAGAGGAGTACTGGAACTACTGCTGCTCTAAATAATCGGACCTTAAGTTTCCGATTAATTCTCGGTGATTTCCAAATCCTGGAAAGCCTATTCAAGGCTGTCCATGCCTTTCCCTTACGTATTCGAAGGTCCTCACCTGACTTCCGGATCCATGATCCCAGGTAACAGAAGTCGTCCACATGCTCAAGCATACCATCCTTTGAGCTTATGCTCATCCGACCAGAGACTTGCTGAGGACTTTCAAAGTTAACAGTCAGAATTTTGGTCTTTCTGGAGTTAATAAAAAGACCAACACTAGAAGCAGCATGTTCTAATGAGCTGAGGAGCCGTTGGGCTCCCTCTAATGATTCTGAGAGTACTCCTAAGTCATCAGCAAAGTCTAGATCAGTTAGGTACTTGGCAGGATTTCCTCGACTTCTGGAGCCAGTAGGTGGAGTTATCATCACCCCATCATCATTATGATGATCTAAGGACATGCGTAGAACATAGTCAACCACAATAATGAACAAGAATGGTGCAAGTGTGTCTCCTTGGAGGACGCCCCATAACACTTCAAATGGTTCTGTGTCACCGTCAACAGTAGACACAAATGTTGTCGAACCATCGTATACTGATCTGATTGCTGCAATAATTTCATCAGGAATCCCATATAATGTTAATATAATGGTATATAATGGTAATTGACTCATGTAGTGCTTATCAAATAGCATTAAATTCACTACAAACCACAATAATATAAGTCGCAATCGCTATATGTAACCTGTCTCTCTAACCTGTAGTGTATCAAGAAAATTGGGAAATTTGGGTTCTTTATAGATGTTCTCCAAATAATAATATTCAGCCAACTGATACAAATATTAACAACAGTAAATAGCATTAAGACGGTAGGTTAAGATATGATATGATTGTTTGGTTAGTTGATAATTATGGCGATAACAGTTATACGTTCTATAATCTACGCCTACTAATGTTTTACTAAAAGTCTGAAACGAATTGACTCTAGAGCCGGTGTTCTTGGCCTAGATAGAAACAACACAACAGTATCAAGAAAAAACAGTAAGACTGAACACTCCTAGCACGATCTGTAGAAAATCTCCACATCGACAGTAAAAATCGCCCTGATTGGCTGTTAAGCTAAACAAAGAACCATGTGTCCAATGGCCGTTTCCATGCCAGCAACCAGCTGTTAGATGTCGTAATCTGAATCATCAAGGCTACGCTGTGCTAGAGTATTTGACGCATTGCGGGTTTTATGCCTTGCCATGTCCGCCAAAGCACACATATTGAAGAATGACTTTTATGTCCGTTAAAACACCTATAACGGTACTTTGCGGGCGAGGGGACTGATTATATCCGCAAAAGCTTTTACACCGCTCCCAGAAAATGGGATTCAAGTCTATAAATATACAAAAATCACAGTTTCTAATATATGTAAATACTCTAAACAGTTAGTCTTTCTTGCGCAGACGGCGTTTACGCAGTTTTTTAAAGCTGGCCAGAGTCCTTTTCTCTTTGGGGCGAGCCACTTTACAAGGAGGGCTATAACTCCTGGGTGAAGGGTGCAATATGATTGCATCAGAGGGTGTAGGATTATGGTCAGTGTATCCGCCAGTCGAAGTGCCGGGTTGATTGACATCAACGTCGGGGGAGAGGGGTCTAACGGCTTTGAGAGCGCGTTTTAAGACAGCCGCTCTTACGGGTCCTTTACGAGTGGTCTGAACGAGAGCCGTGGATGGACCATAGGCAGTCAGAAACCTCCTGGGTTTAATGGTTCTTTCCAACTCGCGTTCGCGGGCTCGGTCTTCGTAAGGCCGTCGATATACTTCCTGTAACTCGGGGTGTGAGTTAACAAATAAGTCTCCATAGTCCGGATCCTGACGGATATAATTGATTAAGTTATAGGAATGAAGGTCGCTAGGATTAACACTCCTGAGAAATTTGCGTACGAACTTGGTTGAAATACATTCTCCGACGCGCTTCAGTAGTTCGTAACTCGATATGCGTGATTTCTGTTCGACAGAAGCGAATAGATAAGGATGGAACGCATAAATTCCTTCGTAAGCGCGTCCAGGATAATAACGATGGCGCGAATCACAATGTAAATCAGCGTTCGCTTCCCAAGCTCTGATGTAACGTAGTGTGATCATTTCATCTACGCTTTCCAAATCGTGATTAAAAGGGCAATCGAAACTGGCGTGTCCCTTTAGTTGACAATGGTGACATTGAGTCATAAATTGAGGGCAAACCGCAAAAATGTTCAAGTTATTGAGTCTGCAATATGCACAATAAATTTCCATCGCCGGTTGTTCGTGGAAATAGGAACAGCGGACGTTTGTGCCCTTCAGTTTGTTGGTTGGATCTAGGGCATTCGTCACAATAACACCAAAGACGTACGTCCTGTAGAGGAAACGCGGGTGATCGTTCTCCAGTTTTGCAATATTCTTCCATTTGTTCAAACTATCCGGGATAACAGGTAGTGGACGATCGGCGGTAAGATACATCATAGTGAAATAGAGCCGTTTGAGTTCTACCATAGGGTCATGATGTATACCTTGAGGATATCGAGTCTCTAGGTTCTGCTGACTGGCGATGTTGAGATGGGTTTCTCTCAAAAATTCCAGGTAGTCGTTGAAGTCGATCCGTTTATCCGGTTCTTCAACGTTTTCTCTTTCCAGTCTATTACGAATAGAATTTTCGTGATCTATTCTCGGTTTATCGTTACGACTCCGCTGGGTATGATATTTAAATAGAACCATTTCCCTTTCTGTATCTACATCGTCCGTATCATGTAAATCGATAGGATGGCCGGTAGTTAAGAAGCCCATATACGTACCATTACGATTCGTATAGCGAGCGGTGAATTTTCGATAGTCCAATTCACGCGCAAGTTGCTCTTGGGACATCGGCGGTTCGATATAACGACCATCGTCCTCCGTAATGGTTGGATCGGCTTCACCGCGTATTAAGCTATCCACAAATGCTTGTAAAGGTAGAGTATATCGCTCCCTAATACCAAGATCATCTTCTATCAACTCCGTCATATCTGCTATCTGAGTTTATTAATATCAAAATGAGTTTATGTTTAGGCGAGCGGGCGTCGCTGCCTACCTCTCTTTGCCCCTGGACAGTGGGATTCTCAGCGCCGATGTACCGTCGTCGCGGTGTTTACGCCAACATGTAGCAACAGCACGACAACGATAACCGGCACAAGTCACTCCACTGTCCGTCCCAAAGGCTTGGATCCACTTTAGGTTCTTTCTATAGGAGAGTTGGGCTACTTTTACAATTGCGACTAGCTACTGTAAACATACTTTAGCAGTAACATTCACCTATAAACGCACAAATTCCACACAACTGTCACCAATTGTACACATACAGGCCATTTGTCCGTTAGTCAGTGCCTTCCAGAATGTCACGTTATTACTGTGTATCCTTGGATACTAACAGTGTGCTATGTATTCTCTATGCTATGCAATGGGACAAGCTTTCTATTGTTCTTTTAACTTGCTTCTAATTCTAGCGTGGGTGTTGCTATGGTGACATTATGGAAAGCTAGCGGTAGAATTAGGGTAATTCTCATGCATACAGATCTGGAATGCTATTTAATAGTAATTCTTTAATTGTCAATATCCTCTTTATACATGATTTTATTAATTTTTATCGGCTATTGACTATATGTTGGAGATTCTCGCTCTCTAATACACTCAATAGGATGAATCTCCGCTCCCATGATCTATTAATTAATGGAATTTTGGGAATGTTATAAATTGCACAAAATGACAATTTATGAAATTCATTTAAAATATGAATTTAAATTTATTCCCGTGAATTTTATTATTTGATGTTAAAATTGACACAATTTTTATTCCAGAGCATGTCTGGGGACTGAGGATCTTTAATTCTATAAAATTGTCTTTTAAGAGTATCGGTAAGTGCTGCGATATCTTAATTGACTAGAAATTTTAAAGGATCTGAATTTTACAGATTTTAATAAATATTAAATTAATATTTAAGATGGGCACCGATTTATTCCAGAACTTGTCTAGGGACGTTAACCACTGATTCTAGAATTTGTCTTTCAAGTATACCGGTGGGTGCCGCGATATCTTAATCGACTAGAATTACAGATGGTCAAAAGGTTTAACAGATTTATTTGCGTTTTACGCTACTGTTATAGGGACATCACGCTACTATATGTATTATTATATATGGTATGAGAGCAATATCGCACGAAGCAATGTCAGTGTGAAGAGGCAAGTCGTTTCCAAGGTCTACCCAGAGCTTGGTTTAGCCGAGACACGAGGATCTGAACTTTGCATTCCTAATACTCTGCCTACCAATAATACTTGAATATATTAGTGGCTTTATTGTACTTTAATAAGTACGGACATTTCATCTTACTGTAGTCACGTATTTATAATATGATACGGACAGTAAGGAAAGAGAAAAAAAAAAATTATTTCTCGCCGTCACACTAAATATATATTATATATATGTAATTACGTAATAAACACTAATATATTGCACTAACCTACTAAATAATCTAAAATAACATTCTACTAAATAAAATTAAATAAAACGATTATAATAAAGTACATAATAAAGTTCGCATATAAAAATACAATAAAAATAGATAGAATAATATAGTCATACACCCACTCCAGACGTATCACGTTGGGGAGTCCCTAGATGTTTGAGGAATTAGGGAGGTGGTCGTGGGAAGAGTGTCTTGCCTTCCATAGTTTCCGGAGAGTTCTCTGTCTCTTTCCAGTAAACATAAACGACCAACTGGGCGGTTGAGTTGTTGCGTCTCAAAGATTATGCCTGGCTTCTTGAAGTTACGCCGCATGACGACGAGTTCTACCGAGCGTACTAAACCATCATCCGAGATGTGAGTCTCGATGATACGACCTGTCTGCCACCGTTTACGTGGGAGGTCTGAATCTACAATAAGCACCATATCTCCGGCGCTGACGTTTTCTTGCTGCGCAAACCACTTAGTTCGAAGTTGTAGCGTGGGCAGATAATGTTTCTCGAAATGGTCAGCGAAACGACGGGATAGCAACTGCATAAGTTGCCAAGTTCGACGGCAGTATTCGTCTCCGTCGGCAATCTCCGATCGTGGGAGCATGGCTACAGGTTTCTTCAGTAGGAAGTGCGCGGGTGTTAGCGCTTCCAGGGAATCGGGACTCGATGAGACTGGCATAAGCGGTCTCTCGTTGAGATAGGCAGCTATTTCCTCCATTAATGTCCGCAAAAGTTCGTCGGTGAGATACGCGCGGCATGGCACTATAAAGTGAAATGCGGTCTTGACACTTCTAATTAATCTCTCCCAACTTCCTCCCCACCAAGGGGCATCGGCGGCGTTGAAGGTTCAGCTAGACGCTGTTATCCTTAGCTGATCGTCCACCTGTCTTTGGTTCCAGTCCTTCACGTAAGCCTGGATTTCGTTGTTGGCACCAATGAAGTTCGTTCCCTTATCCAATCTCATGGTATTACTCGTCCCGAAGCGAGCGATCTGTCGGTGTAAACTTAATACGAAGCTGTTGGTAGATAGATCGTTCACCATATCGAGATGGATGGCTCTACAAGTCATGCATACGAAGATGACACACCATCTCTTGACTATAGTCCTAGCACGATATACTTCAATAGGGCCAAATAAATCTACACCAGTATTAGTAAAAGGTGGTTCATAGAAGCTTACTCGTTCCCTAGGTAATTCTGCCTCTCGCTGTGTTAAAGGCCTAGTGAATGCTTTCCTACAGGGTATGCAGTTCCTAAGAACTTGGTTCAGAGCTCTACGGGGTTTATAAAAATAATAGCGAGTTCGGATTTCGCTAAGAACTCGTTCTCTACCAGCATGATAAAGTTTGCTGTGAACATCTACAATCATCTTGATTTGTACTTCAAGATTTCTAATGAGTATGGGGAATTTAGTGTCAAAGGATAATGGCGCATTGGTGAGCCTTCCTCCAACACGTATTAACCCATCTATCATTGTGCTAGAGAAGCGATCCCGTAAGCGCATCTGCGGATTTCTCAACAACAGGAAATACTTATCGGAATCTTCATAGCATTGCAGGAGTCTCAGTATCTGCTTATTGGTTTCTTCATGCTCCTGGTAACTGATTTTCTCCTTGAGAAACCGGTCAGATGTCTTATATTTGGGTAAATTTTTAATAACATGAACTTGCGCAGATGTCAATGGAGCGGTATCACTAATGGTCTTCGTCCTGGAGTAGTGATGATGAAAACATCTCCTTAAATATGTGACGGCTTTACAGAGCCGATTCCAGGAACTGTAGTGATGCATTGCTCTCTGCAGCAGAGGTGAGATTCCTTGCGAGACGTCTGGTATTCCAGATTTCCAATCTCTATCTCTAATTTCCACAACAGACTTAATTGTGGCGAGGGATTGTGGATCCGAAGCATCATTTCCGGAAGTATGTAATACAGATAGATCGATCGTCGGTTTAAATAACTTCGATTTACTCGCCCGGGTTTTAGGTTTGACTGTCTCCGCTCCCTTGGCTTGTCTAATCTCCGCCGTAGTAAGGTGAGGAGGCCATTCATCCTCTTCCTTGCTCAGGAAGTCGGGTCCACCCAACCAGTCTGGAGTATCTATCAGTTCCTGTGGAGTCGCTCCCCTGGAGGCGATAGCGGCTGGATTAATCGTACCAGGGCAATGTCTCCATTGATCTATCTTTGTGCGACTAAGAATAATAGCTACCCTGTTAGTAACAAAAACGCTGAACTGACAGACTTCATTGGTTAGATACTCCAACACGAGTAAAGCGTCGGTCCAATAAACGGTTTTCTCCAGTGGATAGTCGATTTGTTCTGTTACGTTCCGGCCGATGGCTGTAGCGTATAAAGCCGCCTTTAACTCCGCTCGAGGAACCTTTAACTTGTTGTTAATCAATGCCTTAGAGGTAACCAAGGCGACTTTGATTCCATCCGGAGTTTCGACTCGCAGATATGCTACTATACCTATTCCCATGTCGCTGGCGTCTCCAAACACATGGAGTTGATAGGAATATGTAGGAAGAACATGACCAAAATATGCACGGGAAATTATAAAGCTCTCGATGGCAGGTAGAGAATCTTCCCATTTCTTCCACTTCTTTAACAGTTCTCCCTTAAGTGGATCTTCCCATGAGTGGTTTTCAAGCCACATTTGTTGTACTAGACTCCGAGCAATCAATATAACTGGGCTAATAAATCCCAATGGGTCGAAATAAGTGCTCAGGATACTTAAACAAATCCGTTTGGTCCGAACTGGATTATCTCGCTGTTTTAGCTGAAAAAACAGGATATCTCTTTCGGTGTCCCACTTCAAGCCAAGCGTCTTGGTTTCTGGAAGATCGTCCTTTATTAAGTCTAGATCTTTCATTCCTTGGTCTTCTACCGGTATCGCTTCCAGAAACTCACGGGAGTTGCTGGTGAATTTCGTCAGTCGAAATCCACCTCTTTTCAAACACTCTACCGTTCCTTTCGCGACATCAATGGCTTCTTCTACTGATGGAAGGGACCTTAAATTGTCGTCCATGTATATATTACGCTTGATGTTGTCTATCACCTCTTTTGAGAAGGCGTCTCGGTTGTCATTCGCAGTGGTCCGCACCACGGAGCAGGCGTTGGAAGGGCTTGATATGATCCCAAAAGCCTGGATGGTCATCCAGTACTCTACCGGTTTCTGGTTGAGATCTCCTTCAGGCCACCACAGAAATCTCAGGCTGTCTCTATCTCTATCCAGCGCCTTGACTTGTAAGAACATTCCTTCTATATCGGAGGCGAACGCGATGGAATATTGTCTTAATCTTAAAAGTATTCCCAACAAAGATTGGAGTAAGTTGGGTCCTGGTAACAACTCGGAATTGAGGGATTGGCCCATATATAGAGCGGAGCCATCGAATACGACTCGTACTTCGTGGGATTTACCGGGTTTGGGAACGTAATGATGTGTTAAGTAATACATTCTCTCAGTCACTGGTGTTCCTTCCGGTACTCGCTCCGCGTATCCCTTTGTAATAAATTTCTTCAACTGAGTTTGGTACATTTCTTTAGCTGAAGCATTAGCCGTAAGGTGTCGATGTAATTGAGCGATTCTTTTCTCTGCCAAGGGTCTGTTATTTATAAATCTAGGTTCTCGTTTTCGAAATGGTAGGCCGATTTCATATCTACCTTGATCTTTTAAAAAACGTGTAGTTGTTTCCTGGATTTGCTTGGCTCATTCTTCTTCTATCGATAGGGCCTTATCGTATGAATTGGGCTCTACCAATTCTTGAGTAAAGAATCGTACGGCGAGTTCGTCCCGAGTTCTAGCGTTGTAGCGCTCTATTTCATCATTTAGTTCGTCATTGTAGTCAATGGGTCCCGATGGGCGAATCAGTTGACCTAGGTTCACCTGGTTTTTCCAAGTTTTGTTTTCTGTAAGTAGGTCGATTGTGTTCTCTTCATCGAAGAGTTGGTAGATGTCGTCATTATCTGAGGAGTATGGTGTTCCTTCAGTTAGTTCGTCCACCTCACTGCTCTCCACTTCCCAATCGTTTACTTGGTATATTCGTTCTTGTGGCATTCTCTCTTCGAGAGTCCTGCGGGAAGGGCCAGTAAAGTACCAACCTACTCTAGTTCTTACCGCATAGGTTTGCAGTGGCTGCGGTTGAGCAGGCCGTTTCTCCAATGTCTCGAGCGCCTCATGCGCGTTTTGGCCGATGAGTATTTGCACTCCAGGATAATCTGTCTGGAATCGAGGTATCTTAAGATGTTGGATGCTCTCATCCTCGTCCCAATTATAAAGGTCTGCTTGGGTAGTAGTGAAGTTCTTTATAGCCACCATTTTTACCGACCTTATACCTTGTGCTCCTAATTTATCCTGGGGGGTGGACAACACACCTACATAGTAGTCTGCCGTTAGGGTAGATTTTCAAACCTGCATAATTCCTGACATATTCAATTTAGTCCGGAATTTGGGTTGTCCAGCAAAGATATCTTCGGCTAGTTCTTGATCGATGAATGTTCCTGTGCTGCCGGAGTCAAGGAGGGCGTTCACTATGTAACTTTTGTTAGGACCGTGAACTCTTACCTGCACTACAGGAAATTCTCTGATTCCTACGTTGGAAGTTGGAGCTTTCCAAGATGGTTGTCTGGCAAAAGTAGTTGGGGGAAACTCATTGTCGGTGTCCTTTTCGTAAGTAAGTGCTCGATACACTGCGGTATTTATTAGGTAACAGGATTCGTTGGCGTCGGAGAATTCGTCAGTATAGAATCCTTCCATCTCAGACTCTTGATCAGTGTCATTTACATCACTGAATTGGACATGTAGTTCGGGCTCACTTACCTGACTCGGGTTGTCTCGTTCGAACTCACTGTGTAACAAGATGTGATGTTTCGCGCCACACTTTGCACACTTTACGTCGGAGTAACAGGTTCGCCGTTGGTGTCCGGATCTGAGGCAATTATAGCATAACCGCTTATCCCACATGACTGCACGTCTGTCTACAAGGGATTTCTTTAGAAATTCAGCACACGCACTCAAACGGTGGGTCCCGTCGCACAGCGCACAGTTTGGTTTGATGTTACTCACTTTACCTTGGGTAACTTGATGCACTCTCGTTCTTTCTTCGGTCTTTCTTCCGTGCATTCTGTTAGGAGACTGAGGAGGAGTCTTGGCAACCTGTTCTCTCCTATCGTTGGTTCGAGCCTTGTATTTACTTACGTCTTTTGAGGTTTTGTTAACGTAGTAAAATCTATCAGTGTCTTTTCCACTGTCCTCTTCTTGAGAAGCTTGGCTTTCGCCGTCGTCAGTGTAACACACTGGTGTTACTCTTCTCCTAGAAACGGGTTTCTCACTTACCTTATTTTCTGATGTTTTCTCTCTGGACTGCTTGATGAGTTGTAGTTTTACTTCACCATCTAAGAAGGACATGAGATCAGCCATGGTAGGGCTTCGTCGTTGCTGCTCATTCATATACAACACTTTCTTATCCCAGCGTGTACATACTCCACCCTTTGGTAAAGTAGAGACTACGGCTCCAATAACCATGGAACTCTGATATTCATGAGACTTACCTAACCAGTCCAATTGTCTACAGATCTCCTGAATCTCATCGGAAAACTCTATAATCCCGCTACTAAGGAAGTTTCGGGGGGCTACTAAATTTGCATACAAATACTTAGCTATGTTATCCTTGTTACCATACCTGATGTTTAATGTATCCCAAACTTGTCTTAATCCATCTGGATGTCCAATGAACTTTAACGCCATTAACTTGGGAGGTCCTTCCAAGCACTTGATGAGGAATCTAAGTTTCTCTCCGTTAGATAGTACAGAGTTCTGTATGCTATCTTTGTAATATTCATTGAAAGGTAACCATTTCATCTCATCTCCATTGAATTTGACGATCTCTTCCACTTTGACCGCTTGGCGGGCTTCTGTTCTAGCCATCTGACGCGTAAAGCTTTCTTGGGCCATCGTGTTATTTAATATCGAATTATCGGTATATAAATTTCTCGGATCATTATCAGGTCTATAGGGAATATCATTAACAACAGGTTTATAATCACCCTTAATAGGGTTTGCTATAGGAGTTTCCACTTCACTAGCAGTATAGATGCGTGTAGGCTCCACACCTTGCGCATGTAATACTTCAGACCTAACATGTTGACACAATGTTACTGGGGGTATTGGTATACCCTTTTGTATATTGACTAATTTGTCGCGTTCTAGCGCGATGCTTTGCTGCACTTCTTGCAATTCTGCCCTACTTTCCCTTACTGTTCCCTTAAGTTGGTGGACAGTCTCCTGCATCTGTCCGAGCAGGAGATTCATCCCCCGCCGTCCCTCCTCTACCCACTCGACCGCCGAAGCGGGAGTCGCCAACATTGTAGCGGGCTGACGCGGGACGACGGGAGACAAATCTTTGATTTCTCTCTCAGAGTCCAGGACAGGGATTTTCTCATGGACTGTTCTACCGGGTACAGGCAGTGTAGTACTGTGTAAAGGGAATTTAGAGTTAAGCTCTGGAAGTACAGGGGTCTCTAGCACAGGAGTGGTTTTGGGAACGACAGGCCTAATTATTTCAGGCTCATCAACTATGGTAGGGAGTCTTTTGACCTTAATAATTTGGTCTGTGGGTTCTGTACTACCTAAGTCTGTGCTAGCTAGTTGTCTTCTAACCGCTGGGGGCAAATCAGGCAATTTGTGACGGTGAGATGTTTTTCTACGCCTGCTTAGACGAGATCTATTTTCTCCGCCTTCAGGATCGGTGGTCTCGCCTTCCTCCGATGATGTGTATCCTTGGCGTTTGGGGGTAGATCGACTCATCATCTGCATTTGACTAGCAGTTAACTGTTTATTTATGCAGTCTTGCGTCTCTTGCAGATTTTCCAACTCCAGTTGGGTCTCCTCAGACGCTCTCCGTTCTGCTTCTGCCACTGCCCTTGTTGCTGCCACAGCCGCTTTTCTTTCCGCTTCTGCCTCCGCCATTGCCGTTGCTACAGTCGCTTTTCTTTCCGCTTCTGCCTCCGCCATTGCCGCTGCTACTGCCGTTGCCTTTCTGTCTTCTATCCGCCTTTTCTTTACTTGTTCTTCTTGGGCTCTAGCTATGCGGAGACGTTCATCAAATTTAGCTTGGTTTGCAGCTAGCATTTCAATATCGATTGCGTCCAACACATGCGTGGCTCCTTCACTATTAGGGGAAAGTCCAGACAGTCGTCTCCTCAACTCTTCGTCTCCTAGGAATCGCTGATAGTCGGACAGATAAATGTCAATAGCGTCTCTAGAGGGCGGCTTCTCTGATGCTGTCTCTTCGCTTTCCCCTTGAGAAAGGGTGGCATCGGTTGGTTCTTCATAGGTTGGTCTCTCAGCCAGCTGGGATTTCCACTGGGCCGTTTCTTGAACTTTGAGACCTACCCGCTGGAACCAAGTCTTCACAGCAACCTGCAGCGACGTGTCCTGTCTTCTTTTGGAAGTTTCCTCAAAGGCTGATAGGATTAGTCTAATGCGTAGGGTTCTTTCGCGTACTTGATAAAGCAGCTCTTCCTGCTCTTGAGGTCCTTGGGGTTGTCGAAACAGTTGTTCTTCCAATCGCTCTAAGGAGCCGAAGAATCCCTGCACATATCCTGCTGCCGACCTCTTCCAAACAGCTGGATCCATCGTATCTTTAGCCACTCGCATCCTGTGTATATCTTCCCAAGTAGCTTCGGACAAATCTAACGGGAGTCCGGGTCCGGGAAAGTTCCATTGTGACTCGACAATAGACATCAATTCTTCCCTGGCGTATCCCGCATAACTATCTTGGGTAGCTCGCTTACTTCTCGCCCAATCGACTTGGTGTTCCTCCACCACAATGAATATAGTAGTTAGTACTGTGGCAGGTAGGGTGAGAAGGGGATCCGAATAGGCTTAGCCGTCATCTTCACTCCGCGTTCGGGGGTCAGCTCTACAGTATCCGAACTACTGGAGCTATCGGATCGCTGGGAACGAGTTTCTTGAATAGGATGTTGCTGCTGTTGGACAGCTGCTTCCTGGTTCCGTTTGACCTGGGCCCGAGTGCCAATGATAGACCTACGGTGTTGGATTAGCCTAGGGTCTGATACTACTACTGGAGGGATGACCTTTCTTTCAGTAGGAGGTGAGCTGAACCCCTTTCTTAATCGCTCCACACTCCTATCTGTGTCACAGATGGTTGTATCGATTAGACTGTCTGACAGGGTTTGCTGGGTGTCAGACATGTTTAGCTATACAGTTGAATGCTTACTGCTATAGTTACAGTTAAAGCAAGTCTAGTAATTCAGTATGACCGTTGGCCTAGTACCGGTACTTTATTACAGTATATTAGAATACCGGTATACACTTATAATATATAAGTATTGTAGACTAGGTTTGTCGCAGAATACTGGTATATAATTTTAGCACAAATATATATAAATATATAATAGGCCTATCGTGAATACCGGTATGCAGCTTACACTTATAGTATATATAAGTATAATTATGAACTAGTATTAATTACAGAATACCGGTATGATTTCAGCCTAAATTTATAGAAATAAAGATAATAGGCCTATCGTGAATACCGGTATATCAATTATTTAAATAATTGAATTTCTGAATTTTAAAGGTTACTTGGTTACTTTAACTTACTTTATTACCGTTATTTGAGCAGTAGTCCAACTGATATTGAGACCTAGTTGTTGTATGGCAGGCCTACTATTTATAAATCGTTTGAGTTGATTTATAATATATATATACCCGTTTAAAATGGGTTTTGTCAATATTTGAAATAAATGTTATTATTTCTGGGGGGAGTCACTACACAGAAGCTGTGCGCTCTCAGTGAAGTGCTACTTATTGGACACTAAAACAGATAATTCTAATTTACCTAAGTTACTTAATACTACAAATTACTTACGATACGGGTGAGATTAAATCTCTAATTAAACACAACAAAAATATTACGTACGAAATTTTAGGGTAATTTTACAGGAAGTCTACAAACCAGCCTAACAAAGGGTTAGAATTCTGGTTATTACAACGGACAGGGTACTACGGTATTTGAAAATAATAAGTAGTAGTAAATACACTGCGTTGTCCAGATAGGAAAATACCACCGCCTGATGACCTATAGCCGTATCGCTATAGGTACTACGTTATGTATCACGGAGTGTTCCTACCTAGAAGTTAATTACCGCGGTCTACCAGAACCAACGTGCCTATTAACCACTTTACAACACAAATATACTGCCTACACTCTAATTACCTTCGGAAAGCACTGTACACTAAACCCTAAATTAGGTACGAGTACTTGTACAACAGATAATCAGTAGTTAAAAATACTTGAACAGCTAAAAGAACCACGGCATCTGCTGGAGTGACCGGTGCACAAGATCACCAGTCTTTACCTACGCCAAGCAGCCCGTGTAGTACCGGGGTTAATTTAACTATAACGGTATATATAACAAGCACAATTACTGTAGGAATAAACTTGGGGACATGAATGTTGCGAATAATCGCATAAACTCTGAATAATAAATATTACGCTACCCGTACAGAATACTCAAACAAAATACAAACCAAACGCTGGCAGACTACCATCAAGCCTAAATAAACTACAGCATGTGCAGATTCCAAAATGGTTAGTTAGTATGCGTTCTAACACGGTAGTACGACTTATTCTTTAGGATGGGATTGACCTTACAGCTCTGGCTGCCCCAACTTACTAACTGGCACTTTATCAGACAAACTCTACACACGCAGCAATCTCTTCAGACCTAATAATAGCTAGACAACAATCCAGCCTACAAAATATCTGAGTAATAACTATTACGGTACCTGAACAGACCACACAAACAAACACAGGCCAAAACGCTGGCAGAATACTGTCAAGCCTAAATAAACTACAGTATGTGCAGATTCCAAAATGGTTAGTTAGTATGCGTTCTAACACGGTAGTACGGCTTATTCTTTAAGAGGGGATTGACCTTACAGCTCTGGCTGCCCCAACTTACTAACTGGCACTTTATCGGACAAACTCTACACACGCCGCAATCTCTCCAGACCCAACAACAGTCCGACAATAGTCCAGCCTACAATTATCTGAACAATCTGAGCAGACTTACACGTCTTCAGCTCAATATTAACTTACATGTAAATAAAACCGACAGAAATAAGTAAAATCTCAATAAAAAACCAGGGCGGCCGTTCCCTGATTAAGTACTAAGACCTACCGATATACAATAATCAAAATCGAATAATACTAATGTACTTATACTGGAAGTACCGGTTAGGATGGTTGGGCCTACAGACCTACAGCAGTACCGATTCTGGCAGTTGGGCCTACAGACCTACAGCAGTACCGGTTCAAGCAGTTGGGCCTACGGACCTACAGCAGTACCGATTCTGGCAGTTGGGCCTACGGACCTACAGCAGTACCGGTTCAGGTTTACCGGTCGACCGGTACTTTCAACTTTATTGCTTACTGCAATAAAGAAAATAACTGTGATTGTACGCGCTTTTGAAGACCTTTAGCAGTTTAACCTGCCAAAATTTATATGTCTTTTGGTTTATAAATAGACTTTAGAAAAATGACAAGTATTTAATACCAATAAACACAACATTAGCCGAAGCCAGCCTAGTGCGCGTCCATTCACCCGCTGGATATACCCGGGAGACTGGATTCGGAGGGCTTAGATTGTTATTGCAGTGTAAGCTTACTGTATTATTCGATTGATCGTTAATAAATAATTTCTGACCAATATTATTCACTTTCGGGAAATATTAACAGTTCCTTTAGGACGTGGCGCTCTATCTAGGTAAACAGAGATATGACTTATACTAAACACAACGGTAAGTCGGTAAGGCTTATGATTCACGTATGAGGCGCATTCTTTAGGAAATGCTTAGTTATCAGTCACAATCATGCACACTACCGGTAACACACAATACTGCACACTAATTTGCCGACCGTCAATGAATTTTATCATATATAAAGAGAACAGCAATTGACTCATGTAGTGCTTATCAAATAGCATTAAATTCACAACAAACCACAATAATATAAGTCGCAATCGCTATATGTAACCTGTCTCTCTAACCTGTAGTGTATCAAGAAAATTGGGAAATTTGGGTTCTTTATAGATGTTCTCCAAATAATAATATTCAACCAACTGATACAAATATTAACAACAGTAAATAGCATTAAGACGGTAGGTTAAGATATGATATGATTGTTTGGTTAGTTGATAATTATGGCGATAACAGTTATACGTTCTATAATCTGCGCCTACTAATGTTTTACTAAAAGTCTGAAACGAATTGACTCTAGAGCCGGTGTTCTTGGCCTAGATAGAAACAACACAACAGTATCAAGAAAAAACAGTAAGACTGAACACTCCTAGCACGATCTGTAGAAAATCTCCACATCGACAGTAAAAATCGCCCTGATTGGCTGTTAAGCTAAACAAAGAACCATGTGTCCAATGGCCATTTCCATGCCAGCAACCAGCTGTTAGATGTCGTAATCTGAATCATCAAGGCTACGCTGTGCTAGAGTATTTGACGCATTGCGGGTTTTATGCCTTACCATGTCCACCAAAGCACACATATAGAAGAATGACTTTTATGTCCGTTAAAACACCTATAACGGTACTTTGCGGGCGAGGGGACTGATTATATCCGCAAAAGCTTTTACACTCCCAAAGTTCGACCCCACTGACTCCCTAACTCTACTATCGACGGCTCGCTATCCGTCCTCGCTCTCCGGTTGCTCCTAGCAACGACTCTCCTATTATCTTCACTCCTTCTCTCTTCGACCTCTCTGCTAAGCTCTACTAATCTTCTTCTATCTTCGACCTCTCTATTAAACTCTACTAATCTTCTCTCTTCTGACTGGGCTCGACGTTCCGTCGCCTGCCCTCTCGCGACGTCAACCTGTCTCTCTCTGCTCGATCGCACGCCGCTGGGGATACTCGCAATCCCCCTATTATTCTCCATGGCCGGGTGTTGCGGTTTGCCTAATTCGGCCCGCGCATTATCCGCCGACGCCTGTGGGACACTCTCTGCCCCCCCCCCCTCTCGTTACTAATCTCTTGCGGTGGGGCACCCATAGCCCCCCCCCCCCCCCCACCCGCTACTTCTAACTTCACTATCTCTTACTACACTTCTACACCCCTCTTGTGGGGCATTCTTTGCCCCCCCTCTCTCGCCACTCATCTTCTGTGGTGGGGCGCCCGTAGCCCCCCCCCCCCCACTCGCCACATCTTGCTTCACTATCCCTTATTTCGCTTCTACACCCCTCTCTAGTCGACGCACTAACCCTACTGCGGCTGGGTCTATTCACCCCTGCCTCTCTCTCTACTACTGCGTGGCCTTTCAGGCCCACCTCGGGTTGGCTCAACCCTGCTACCTCCTGCCTACTAACTACGTGGCCTACCAGGCCCCCGTCTGCCGGGTTATGTACGTCCGACACGTTCATATTAATAGCACCATTCCCAATATTATTTGTTAAATCAATTAAATCTCCTAAATCAATTAAATTATTAGAATTTGAAACGGGATTATTATTTAAATTATTTCAATTAGAATTATTATTATTTTCAAAATTTAAATTATTATTCGAATTATTTGAATTATTCTGAATATTTGAATTAATATTATTATTTGAATTTAAATTTAAATTACCGCCGGGTAAAATATTTCCTGTAATAAAGGGATTAGGGTTATCTACTACGGTACTATTAATACCAATATTTCCTAACGCACTACTACTACCCCCCTCGCCCGTACGGTTACTGTATCTACTGTACGTGTACCGCACGCTCTGTTCTCTTGCCTCACGCTCTTTGCCTTCACTCTCTTGCTCCTTCCTTCCCCCCATTATCCACTCTAATTCTTCCATTCCTAATTTATATGCCAGATTTATCTTTCGCATCCGTCTTTCTTTTGCGGAGGATGTAGCAGACTTATCGGTTGTGACGGATTCCCTCCATCTTCCCATCCTACTAACTCTCCCCCGCCTCCCGGAACTCCCTCCGACCGACGAGACCGAATCCTCGGGGTCAACCTCGGATTCGCCCTCCTGCGGTCTCCTCCAACCCACTAATTTTACTCCCCGGGCATCGACTAAGTATGGCCCTATGTACACTACACTAGGCTGCATACCCTTATACTCCCATAGTTCAAGCAGTTCGCTGGCAATCCCTCTCGCTCTCTCCTCGGCTAGTTCTCCCTGCCCAGAACGCACTAGGTAATCAAAATGTTCATTCGACTCACCTAGTCGCCTTTTCAACTTCACCTGGTCTATCTCGGCCCCTCATCTAGCTTCTTTCAATTGTTCCCGGGTTGCGGCGTAGGCTCGTCGGAGCCGGACGACCCCGACGTCCTCGTCGCCGACATCTCCTCTCTCCCTCCGGGTCCGGCGTCGTACCGGCGGCTCCACCGTTACCGTTCCGGTGGGCCGTCCGTCGCCCATGGCCTGTGGCTGGCCTCCTGGAACTCCCTCTGACCGACGAGACCGAATCCTCGGGGTCAACCTCGGATTCGCCCTCCTGCGGTCTCCTCCAACCCACTAATTTTACTCCCCGGGCATCGACTAAGTATGGCCCTATGTACACTACACTAGGCTGCATACCCTTATACTCCCATAGTTCAAGCAGTTCGCTGGCAATCCCTCTCGCTCTCTCCTCGGCTAGTTCTCCCTGCCCAGAACGCACTAGGTAATCAAAATGTTCATTCGACTCACCTAGGCGCCTTTTCAACTTCACCTGGTCTATCTCGGCCCCTCCTCTAGCTTCTTTCAGTTGTTCCCAGGTCGCGGCGTAGGCTCGTCGGAGCCGGACGACCCCGACGTCCTCGTCGCCGACATCTCCTCTCTCCCTCCGGGTCCGGCGTCGTACCGGCGGCTCCACCGTTGCCGTTCCGGTGGGCCGTCCATCGCCCTCGGCCTGTGGCTGGCCGTCGACCGTCGCTGTGTGTCGACTCGTCTCTCTCCTCTCCCGACTCGTATTTCCCTCCTCTCGACTCGTCCTCTGGTTGTAGACGGCCCCCCTCCTCTTTGGTTGCCGGATCGTTCGTCGACGGATCCGGCGTCGTGGGTCGATACCGTCTCGCCGTGGCCTTGCGGATCGTTAGATCATCGTCCGGGGTCCGCGGCGGTGTCGTCTTTCCTTCTCTACTCATTCTCTAGTAGTTAGCTCGGGCCGTTGGATCTTAACACTCTTAACACTGTGACGGGATCCACCGAGGATCCCGGTTTATCTGGTTATCTTGACTACGCGTCCCCACTGTGTATGTGAAAAGGTGGAAAGTGTTCTGATGTTGATCCGTGTATGTATAGATATATAGATAAGATGGAAATAAGCACAGGTGAATAAGTACCGGTAATGCACTGAATAAGATAGGCTGATAGCAGTGGACGGGGACGGTGTTAAGAGTTCCCGTACCACCCTAACTAACTGACTAACTAAGAGTGAATGGGATAACATGATGACTGGTAATATATATTGCACGGTTGGCCACGTGGTGTTACTCAGTCGATGCTTTCCCCCCATTGGCTAATAACCCTATTTCACACCCTCTGCCCTGCGGGGGTGTTCCCCCCCCCCCCGCTGCTGTTACTTTCCTCTCTCTCAGGGGTGTAACCCCTGACCCCTATTGTGCGTGTGTTCTCTGGGGCCTATTGTCCCCATTTACTGGGGTGACACGAGGTTGATTGGTAATCAACCTCGTGCTCCCAATATTGCTTAGAGGCGCTCTTTCCCACTTTATGGGGGTTTGGTGAGGCGGAATTGAATACGCTCACACAGTACATTAATTAATTACCCACTGTTCGCTTTAGATTTTAACCTAACTAATGTTCCCCATTTTCCCTCGGTCCTAGTCCCGGTACCGTAGTGTCGGCATCGGTCGACCCTGTTGAGTGTCCATCCCACCCTTCCCGAACCCCGAAGGGATCGGTCATCAGGAAAGCGGTATGGCTTGGCTAAGGGTCGGTCAAGTCGGTAGACCCGGTTGCGTGTCCGTCCCACCCTTCCCGAACCCCGAAGGGATCGGTCATCAGGAAAGCGGTACGGCTTGGCTAGGGGTCTGTCGGTTCATCGCAGGGTCCCAACCACCTAAGCTTTCCGAATCCTTTTCAGGCTCGTAGTCGCTTCGGTAGCTGAGAAGCTGCTCCGAATAGTCGGTAGGCCAGTAGAGTCCGGTCCTTTGTCTTTCGACCGTGTTGCGTGTCCGTCCCACCCTTCCCGAACCCTGAAGGGATCGGTCATCATGAAAGTGGTACGGCTTGGCTAGGGGTCTGTCAGCGCGTTGTGAGTCCCAACTGTCGGTAGCTTTCCGAGTCCCTTTCAGGCTCGTAGTAACACCGGTCGTGGAACCCACTCCAGGAAGGCAGTCCTCGTCGAACCCTTCCTCCATCTAGTCGGTCGATCCGTCGCAAGTCCCCGGTGCAGTCAGCAAGCTTTCCGAGTCCCTTTCAGGCTCGTAATAACTGACGGTGACCAGGGACCGCTAAGGATCTGTCTGTCAGTTCCCGTCGCAAATCCCTGACGCAATCAGCAGACTTTCCGAGTCCCTTTCAGGCTCGTAGTAACTGCTGTTGGCCAGGAACCGCTAAGGGCAGTCCTTGTCCCTAGGCCTAGTGGGTTACCAAAACTACCTCTACAGGCAGTAGGAAGTTGGCTAGGCCTAATAGTATCAGGTAAACCTGAGTACTGCTTGATTTTGCCTCCCACCCTTGGCCCTTAAATATCTGATATGAGTCCCATGCCCCGTAAGTCGCCCCAATATTTGCCCGTAAATCGCCCCCAGTCCATTGAATATACCCAAATTCCATGTTCCCGCACCCAGTACTGATATTGGAATATTCATTATAAATAAATCCAAAAAATATTTAACTCGCGTTATGAAAAGTTGAAATACCGCGAACAGTCCCCCCCCAATGACCTTCGTGAGGTCTATCGGTAGATCGAGTTTGCGTAGGTCATTTCCCACATAAAAAACCCAAATTTTAATATTGCATAGTCCTGATTAATTTTTCCTAGAGTTGGTTTACGTAGATATAAAAATAAATGTTCGATATAAATGTCCATAGAATATCCTGGTCTTCTATTTCTTACTCTGATACGCTTTCCTTCTCTTCACCCATCTACTCTCATCGATCGCCAGTGCAGGCAGGGGAGCATCATCGTCCATCGCGAGCATTGCTGCAGCTTTTCTCCTGGCGGCCCTTCCTTTAGATGGTAGCGGGATCATGTCCGTCTGTCTCTCGAACTCGGTAATGCGTGCCTCTAGAAACCACTCTCCGTCACCAAATGCTTCTTTGTATGAGTATAAGCATCTGAGGATCTCGAAGGGACCAAATAATCCAGCGCTCAATAGTAAATCCACATAATGGAAAGGTAGTGTCGCTGCCATATGGAGGCGTTCTGGGAACGAGAAGTAACTGCACGCCATCTCTTGCGCAACATTTCAAGCGCTTCTACGCACTTTGGTCTTTACGTGGTTATTGGCATATGTTTCAAACATAACCATATTTCCCATAGCTGTTGCGTCCTTAGTAGGACACTTTATGTTACAAAGGGAGCTCGCGGAATGTCCACGGAAACCGCATTTTGTGCAGAGGTTGTAGAGGGTTGGACAAACCGATACGTCGCGGCCCGATATAGCGAAATAGGGACAGTAAAGAATCCCAAGGATCTGGAGACACGAATCGGTAACCCGATGTCTCCTTCCGAGTGGACACTGTTCCGAACCGCAGTTTCCGCACACCTCCAGTTGCATCTCCCGGCCGAAGAATATCGGAATCGGTATGCCGGCGTAATACTCCAGCCATCGGTCATTTTTGGGGATAATCGCAGTAGCCGGTAGACCGCGGAATGCTGGGCTTTTGCGGAGTATGTTCTTGCTACGATAACCTTCCTTATAGCCCGCCGGTCGCATCCCGGGCGCCCGTTTCTGGCGGTGGATCCTCTCGGTTTGTTCGGCGTGCCACCGGGTGAGTCTCAAAGGGTCTTGTGGGACGGAGGGTACCGTCGCCACAGCCGGTCGATGAAGGGGTGCCGGGGCGTTCACCGAAGGAATTCCAAGGAGGTCTACAGGGGTTGGAGCCACGCTGGGACCCTTCGCAACCTGTATAGCTGAGCGGGTCCGCTGGGTGTTGGTACTCGGGATCTCTGAAGACCAGTCTTCTCCTCCCAGGAATGGATATGGAGACAACCTCTGACATGTGTCGCCAAAGTCGCTAAGCGCGAAGGTGGTTACTAACTCCCTAGCGGGACTGCCAGAGCCAACTGCCTCTACTGTGGTTATGCCTGCCTCCGTTGCAGGTTCGGCCGCAGCGACCCATTTGGCTGCTGATCCATAAGCAACTTCCGGATCGAGTTGTCATTTTGGGGTGGATAGCAGGACACTTCCTGTAGCCATAATTCCACCCCGTCCGATGATATCAATGGTTCCTCTGCACTGAGGAGATCAACAATCGTAGGGATGTCGAACGGTCCGTTATCATCCCAGGAAGCGATAACGTTGTGCGTTTTTGTATCTCCCGGTGGGATATTCTCTACCGCTTTGAATGCGTGGTCGATAACTTCGTTCCACTCATAGTCTATGAAGGATCGGAGAACCGCATTAATGAGTTTATCTAGAGTCTTGCAGATGAACTTGGCAACCGTATATGATTCCATTGTGACGTAGATAAAGTTCCGTTGATCCGGATTCTCCCATTTCTGGTGGATCGTCCATTTTCTTTCTACGTCCCTCCAACGATTCTCTCGCTCATTCTTTATCTCTAATTCCGGGTGTGTGCCATATATCTTGTTATAGTCCAGGAATTTCTGAGGTTTAAAGTCTTTACCGCCGTTTAGCACTGCGAGGTAGCCGATACCGGATTTTGTCGGTCTCACTTCCCGGAATCCACGCATGAATTCTGTGGATCGCAACCAGGCTAACAGGGTTTGGGTGTCGACGAAGTGACTAATGGCGTTAAGATCTTCTCGACGGTTTCTTCCGAAGGGAGCGTTAGCGTAGTCGTTTTGGATATCCACCTTTATATCCGACCCAATTTTAATAACATCGTAATCGAATAGGATCTGTAGGATCTCCGGTGGTAATAGCCAGACCGCTCCGGCTGTCCGCACCTCCTGTTTGGGTGTCGGGAAGATTCGACATATCAATACTAAACCATCTATGGTTCCGAGGACGACGACTAATGATCGACCGTATTCCTTTGTCCCATACTTCTCCTGGTAGTCGTCGCGGTTCTGGATGACTGATATACGTTCTTCCCGTAGCGTAGCTGTACATTCCGCTAGGTTTCCCCAGTGGGCGAGGTATGTACTCTTGTCGTCGACGAAACTTTGGCATCGCGCCAACGTAATCGCTTTCGAGGTGGGCGTCGCGTTTCCCTCGTTGTCGTATATCAAACATCGGGATTTGTAGATGCTTCGCCGGAACGTATCCCAGAACGACAACTCCTCTCCTCCGGTTGCCTTTATGTTCCGAGTCCTCTTCAGGCTCGTACTAACATCGGACAATCGGAGCTCTTGTAGATTACGGGAATCCGGTTCCTCCCGCCCGGAGAATTTAACGATTCACACGTTCTCTGTTATCAAGGCGTTCCATTTCGTATCAAAGTTAGGAGATCCAGGCTGTGGATATTCCAGTAAATCGAGAGTGTTACGTAATTCGCCGAGAATTTGGCGATTTCAGTCCATATTTTAAATTATGTCCGTTGCAAATTTAAAGCAGTTAATTATAAATCCAGAAAGTCTGATTCTATAGCGACTGCAGAATAATTCAGTTATTTGTAATTCAGTTTATTATTATTGCTATATAGGCATCTACCATCTTATTGCTACTACATTCAGTATTTATAGTTACTATAGCTATACATTATTATCCAACCAGTTTTTTTTTTACTTTTTATGTCCTCCTCTTTTTCCAATTCTTTTCTTTTCTACATTTTATACATTTTTTTTTGTCATTTTTCATTTCTCATTTATTATTCATTGTACATTTCATTATTTCATCACATTTCATCATTTATTTCCACATTTCATTGGGGTTATAGCCCCCCGGCTATCATCATTTGTTATAAGCGCAGCACCAGAGTGCGCATCATTACATTTTCATCATCATACGCATCATCATTCAGTTTATAGTAGGGTCGTCTGTTTCTTTTCATCATTTCCAAACTACATTCATCCATCTTCTTTGGGAAATTTTCGTTGTGGAAGGGGTGTTACGCGGCAATCTGGGATCTACAGCTGGGCTAGTTACACCGCCTACGCCCCAAACTGCACACGTAACGGACAATGAAGACGCTGGAAGTGAAGTCACGTGGAATGCACCAGGGACCCACCAGAATAACACTCCCAACAACATAAAGCTCAGCCGACGAAGTCATGTGGGATGGGGTTACGCAACATTCTGGGATCTACAGCTGCACTAGTTACACCGCCTATGCCCCAAAATCCACGCAACGGTCCCACCAGAATAACGCGACTGAGAAACATAAAACCTCTATCGACGAAGTCATGTGGATGCACCATGGACCCACCAGAATAACGCGATAGAGGGGGTGTTGCGCAGCAATCCGGGATCTACAGCTGGACTAGTTACACTGCCTACGCCCCGAACTGCGCACGCAACGGACAACACAATACAACACAATGGATACAATGAATTCCACTTCAAATCTTTACCATTTCCAATAATCCAATGCAGTTGGTCCCGATGACCAAAATCAGGGTGAACAATACATAAACTACCCTGCGTCAGTCGAAACATCTGCAGGGTGACGCTGGACTCCACATAACACACGAGGAAACACAAATACCATTGCGTGGTTACAGTTGGTTTAAGGGGGGTCCATTATTCATTGTCGGTAAATCACATTGTAAAAGAGTTTGTCAACAGGATGAGAAGGGTTTAAACGGGTTTATCATTGTCACCAATGTCCGCAGCTGGATCCTGAGTAGGGAACTTATCACCTCTCATGGAGTCACCACTGTCATTGCCTTCAAGAAGGCACAGCCTCTGGATAGGGCGTTGGTAGTGGCCCTTTGCCGTCCGTATCGTCACTGTCCTCGCAAGTCCATCCTTGCTTGGGGTTATTTCCATGACTCGCACCACAGGCCAGTGGACGCGGTCTTTAAGGTCTTCCTTAACCAGCACCATGTCGCCAACTGCGATGTTCCGGTAGGTGTTATTCCACTTCCTCCTGGTCCGGAGGGTTATGAGGTACTCTTGGGTCCAGATTTTCCACCAATGCGCTGCCAGCGCTTGGGCCTTTTTCCAGTTGGTATGTCTCGCAATATCATTGGGACCTGGGAACATTGTCTCTGGAAGAATGTTGGTCTTGGGTCTTCTGAGTAGATGGTTAGGTGTAAGGGGCTCTAGATCTGTGGGGTCATCGTGGATAGGTACGATTGGCCGGTTGTTCAGGGTGGCCGTGATCTCGCAGAATGTAGTGCGAAGTGTATAGTGTGTTACCCAGGTATCCCCTAACGCGACGCGCATGGATTGTTTCACCAAGTCGATGAGTTTCTCCCATACCCCGTCTAGGTAAATCGCCCTTGACCTAAGGCATGTGAAACTGGCTCCCCAGCATTTGATGTTGGATCGTCGCTCGATGACTGTAAATGGTCCAAAACAGTCTACGCCGGTTACGTAGAACGGTGGTGAATCGGATTGCAGCTGTGTAGCCGGTAGGTCGGCCATTCTTTGGGTGAGCGGTGGCGCTACGGCTAGGTATCGTCTGCAAGGGAAACATCGTTTTAGGACTTTTCGGATCAGTGGCTGGATGTGGGTGATCCAATATCTTTGCCGGATGTTAGCCATAATCCAGTTCTGGCCCATGTGATGGTTTTCCTCGTGACACTGCTGGATTAATAGCTTAGCTAGTGTTGATGCTCCAGGCAGAAGTGCCGGGTATTTGACTTCATATTCAACCGGGGCGTTCGCCATCCAGGGATTTAGTTGGATCAGTCCATCTTCCCCCATTATGGGTCTCAACTGGTAGACTGGGCTGTCCGGTTTCAAGATCTTGCCCGCGCTGAGCTGTTCCCATTCATCAGGGAAACTTTCTTTCTGGACATATCTCACAATACATTTCTCCGCAATAATGAGTTCTTGTATACTTCGTCGAACTATCAGTTTGTTATCCTTCCACCGCAGGAAGTTGCAAAGAGTCATGATGTGGTGGATAAGACGTCTCATCGAGGAGGTTCGCTCTATCAATAGTTGTAAGGACGTGGCTGGTTGCGCAGTGGTCGCAACATTATAGTGCCTGCCCGAGTCCTTTGCAGGCTCGGTCGGACAACTATAGATTTCCATGGTGGCGCTTCCATGGACTTTGCGAATCTCCTTATTGTCTTCCGAATATTTCCCGCTATCTAGTTCGGGATCGAATCGGGTGCTCCAGGTTAGTTGTGGTTGCTTTAAGAACCCCTGGCCTGTGAGCCAAAGTTTACTCGTACCGAACTGTCGTGGGGTGGCTCCTCTGCTCAATAAGTCCGCTGGGTTTTCTTTTCCGTTTACGTGGTGCCATTGTTCTCAGTTGGTACATTGTTTTATTTCCGTGGCTCGGTTCGCTACGAACGTGGTGTGTCGCCGTGATGGTGAAAGGAGGTCGGTCGCCGAACAGAAACCCACGGAGGTTGCGTTCTCTTTGATCTGGCATTTACGAAGATATGTATATGTGTTGGTAGTTTCCTCTTTGATGTCGCAGAGTGTCCATCCCATGATGGTGCGCTCCGCATAGAAACCATCGTCCGGCTTTACGGATCGGGCGATGTCTCCGGTCGGTATATGTAATTCCGGTGTATCGAGTCCGATTAATAGCATAATTCTGTTCACATCCAACGGTGGGCATCGTAGATCCACATCTTCCCGGTCTAACTGTATGAGGGGTGCGTATTCGGATAATTGTCGGAACCGCACTCTGAGATCGGTATGTACCAGAGCATTTTTGATCGTTAGTTTGACCGCTTCGTAACCCTTCATAATTCCTTCCATCTTGAGTTATACCTCCCCGGACTCCACTTCTTTATGGTCGGTTATAGTCTGTATGGGCCGCTTGCAGGGTTCATAGCTCTTAGCGCAGTGGGTGTTCAAGAGCACCGAATGCAGACTGGACAGACTGATGAGGTTCTGATTAAGGACATGGGGGGCAGTTGGCGACTCGCCCTCGCGTCAGCAGATGATAGTGGCAATGGTGGTATTGGTCTATTGATGAATCCAACTGCACAATGCAGCATTGGACAAAATAGACCAAATCTCTAACCGCATCATCCGTTGCCACTTCTCATGTTCTGGAAGACTGGCTAAGAAGTTTCCTAAGGTGGTTCTGATTGTGTGCTACTCTCCAACTAGTGTTGCCCCTGTAGAGGAGGTGGAAAATTTCTACCACAATCTACAAGCAGCTACTGATGGAGTGGATCAGCATGCATTCTTAACATTCCTGGGAGACTTTAATGCAAGTCTGCATCAATCACCTACATCGCCCTGGGTCTATAGCAATAGTGTTAAAAATGAAATTCGAAAAAGTGAAAGTGAAATTTAAAAAGTGAAATTCTGTCCATCTTCAGGATTTTATCTCTGGAAATGGATTGTTTTCGGCTGGAACCCAGTTCAAGAAGCGAACTGGAAAGCCATGGACTCATAGTGGACCCAGTGGTCACAAGTCCCAGATAGACCATATTCTGTTTCGTAGGAAATACAGGAGCTCTATACAAGACTGTAATGCATTTACACTTCGACCCTTCTCCAGTGATCACCGCCTTATTGTGGCCAAGGTAAGACTTAGTCTGCATGCTAGCAGAACAACGAAATCTGCCTTGCCGCGGCATGACTGGTCCTCTCTGTTGCAACAGCCAAGTGTGAGATCCAGCTTCACACTACAGCTGAGCAACAGGTATGAGGCTCTTGCCTCTGAGGCGGCAGATCACTGTGAGGGCTATACTGCCTTTACAGAAGCAGTTAAGTTAGCAGCTGCAGAAACAGTTCCTGTATACCCTCGAAACAGGAAAAGGGCCCCCTGGACTGACAACAAAATTCAGAAGTGCCGAAATGACCTTCATAAGGCGCAGAAAGAGTCCCGACTCAAACAGACTACAGCGGCCAAGAATGCAGTTAAGGCTGCATCTAGGTCCCTGAACAGGCAGTACTCTGTTAATCTACAGGAGCTAATAAACCAACAGGTTGATGCCATCAATGATGCTGACGACAGCAGGAAATCATCCCAGGCATGGAAATCGATCAATCTGCTTACTGGGCGGAAAAGCCAACCAACCACCAAGGTTAAGGCTAATCACCAGCCGACCGCCTCAATGGTTGGAAAGCCCACTTTGAAGAGCTCCTCAATAATGACAGGGTATTGCCTGATAACTTTATAGAAGTAAAGTGTCTGAGTCTGTACTCCCAGATATTCCCATTGGCGATATCTCCTTTGCAGAAGTGAAGGCAGCTGCAAAGAGCATTAAGACCAATCGTGCCAGTGGAGTAGATGGTGTTCCCCCTGAGGTCTTTAAAATACCTGAGTGTTTAAAGCTCATCTATCCCATCATAGTACAACAAGAGTCCCACAAGAAATGAAAACAAATAAGTTGGTGCCAGTTCCCAAGAAGGGCAACCTAACACTCTATGGTTCTTTTCGGGGAATCTCATTGATCTCGATTGCTGCAAAGCTATACAATAGGATTCTATTAAATCGCATCAGGGATCCCATTGAGAGACTGCTCCGTGGAAATCAGAATGGGTTCCGTAAAGGTCGTGGGACCATGGAGCCCATTTTGGCACTTAGAAGGATAATTGAAGAATTATCAAAAAAGAAAGACAGGCATCTGGCTGTTATCTTTGTTGACTTCTTCAAGGCCTTTGATTCAGTCTCTCGGTCACGTATGTTCAGCATACTTTCATTATGTGGGATTCCTGATGAAATTATTGCAGCAATCAGATCAGTATACGATGGTTCGACAACATTTGTGTCTACTGTTGACGGTGACACAGAACCATTTGAAGTGTTATGGGGCGTCCTCCAAGGAGACACAGTTGCACCATTCTTGTTCATTATTGTGGTTGACTATGTTCTACGCATGTCCTTAGATCATCATAATGATGATGGGGTGATGATAACTCCACCTACTGGCTCCAGAAGTCGAGGAAATCCTGCCAAGTACCTAACTGATCTAGACTTTGCTGATGACTTAGGAGTACTCTCAGAATCATTAGAGGGAGCCCAACGGCTCCTCAGCTCATTAGAACATGCTGCTTCTAGTGTTGGTCTTTTTATTAACTCCAGAAAGACCAAAATTCTGACAGTTAACTTTGAAAGTCCCCAGCAAGTCTCTGATCGGATGAGCATAAGCTCAAAGGTTGGTATGCTTGAGCATGTGGACGACTTCTGTTACCTGGGATCATGGATCCGGAAGTCAGGTGAGGACCTTCGAATACGTAAGGGAAAGGCATGGGCAGCCTTGAATAGGCTTTCCAGGATTTGGAAGTCACCTAGAATTAATCGGAAACTTAAGGTCCGATTATTTAGAGCAGCAGTAGTTCCAATACTCCTCTACGGGAGTCCATGCTGGGCTCTAACTGCTGAGGACACCAAATCTCTGGATGGCACATTCACAAGAATGCTACGCCGGGTTCATTGTGTCAAGTACAATGCACACATCTCCAACCAGACACTATATAACATTGGAGGTGTCTCATTGGTTCCCCCAAGCTTGACACTAGAACAAAATCGCCTCCGCTTTGCAGGACATTGCTTTCGCCGTGAGGACCAGCCAGTGCATAATCTTGTACTTTGGCAGCCTCATGGAGTGAATAAGCATGGTGGACAGCCCATGACTTTCTTGAGACGCATCTTAAAGGACACTGGCCTTAAAGATGCGGATGATCTAGCAAATGTCATGGGTGATAGGGAGTTGTGGCGGTGCAATTTTGTTGACAAGCTGGCACAGCATTCTTAAAAATGCAGCTGCAATGCAGCATGCCGATCCTAGTAGTAGTAGTAGTAGTAGGGTTCATAGTCAAGGCCTAGTTGTTCAAGGAAATCCCTGTCGATGATGGTTCCATCCGACCCGTTGTTGAGGAACGCTAGTGTTGTTAAGGATTTTCCGAGCCCTTGGATTCTTACCGGGATCACTTTGGCGAAGACCATATAACGGCGGTTTATTAAATTGATCGTAGCTGATATACTGGTCACATGTGATACATTGGCAGTGGTCTTAAACGGATTGGTTTCCCTCCGCTGAATCGTCCGGGTACCCTTGGAGACGTGATTCGTTTCTCCTCTCCGTTTGGATTCGATACGGAACGGTAGGGTGGTGAAATCGAAATTTGCAGGAATGTGGAGGAGTGTATGATGTCGTAGGTCGTTACAAACCGCACAGCATGACCTTTGGTCGCAATTCCGTACGTAGTGACCTGTTCCAAGACACCGGAAGCATCCTCGGTGTTTCATTATTGCCTAGAAGCGTTGAACGAGTTCGGCGAACTGGGATTTTCTGCAGAATTCCACCTTGTGTTTCTCCCCGCAGAAGAGACATAGAAGGGAGGTTATGACGCCTTCCCTCTCGGGTGCCCAATTTCCTAGATAATACACCCATTCCTCTGCTGATATCGGTTCCTCATAGTCCTCGTTGTCAGAATCCTTGGCCATTGTGATGGCGATCGTACTCACCGGAGGGGGGCGGAATCTCGGCTTCGGAGTGGGTGCCCTGCTCCTAGAGTTTTTCTCTATTCCGTCTAACTTGGAGAGACTTTGCTTGGAGAACATCGAGTCGTTCATGGCTTCGGAGATATCATCTAGGAATGCCGACATTTCGAAGAAACTAGGATCCCGATCCGGGTGTCTGCGTCGGAGATCGACACATTTATACGCCCATTTGCTTTGCAACCATCCGGGGAACTTCCGGGCAATCTGTCGGAGGTTTAGGATGTTGTTTACTTGTTCCTCCTTGTTCAATGGTTTTAAAGTGTAGTAAGCAAGCGTCTTTCATTGAGTCCGAAAACTCTTGGATATTCTGTGGGTCCCCTAGGGATCCAGCGTCCTGTATCAGTTTTTCAAGCGTCTTATTGATTATAGATCCGATGTTACCATATCTTTTATCTAGAGTTTTCCACGCGTCGTGGTACGCTTAGTGAGATCCTCCTTCGAAACATTTAACGATTTGGCGTGGTTTGTCACCCAGGTATTGAGATAAATATACCAGTTTTTGCGCGTCGGTTATGTCTGTTGATCCAATCTGAGCAAAGAACCGTTTTTTAAATCCGAGATAATCAACGGGGTCTCCCTCGAATGTACGGATCTCCATCTTGGGCATAGCTAGGTGGTTCTCCAATGCTCGGATGATGCCGACATCGTCCGAACTGGGATGATTAGGAGGATTATAGTTACTAACGCTTTCTCCCATACATGATGGATCGATGAGAGGTGGAGTTTTAATGATGACGCGGTTACGGATTTTCGGTGTGGACGTGAATGGATTATTGGATCGAGGGGTGGCGTCCCGTTCCGAGTCCTTTTCAGGCTCGTACTGGGGAATGCTCGGTGCTGTAGGATTGGAGGGGAAATAGGGTTCCTCATTCTTAAGCGTAACCGTTGGGGGATGGAATACCGGTGCTTGTGCCAATAACGTGGACTGTATGGTTGGCGGGAACTCGGGTTTTGGAGGTTTCGCAGCCGGTGGCGTAAATGACTTTTCTAATTCCGGGACCGGAATTGGTTCATAGTCCTGTTCTATACCCCTTTCCCAGTCCTCGTATAATTGAAGGTCCCGTTCTATGAGTGCGGCCTCGTAGTCTGCGAGTTTAGCAATGTCCGCATTCTTTTTGTGGATAAGAATGGCTTGGGCCTCGGCATTTCGTTTACGCATTTCGGCCTCTTGTTTCTGTATTTCGGCCTGTTGTTCAACCTCCCGTTTATGTATTTCAGCCTGTAGTTCGGTCTCTTGTTTATTCCTTTTGGCCTCTTCTTTACGCATTTCGGCCTCTTGTTTGCGTCTTTCGGCCAGTCTTTCAGCCTCCTGTTTTTTCTTTTCGGCCTGTAGTTCGGCCTCCTGTTTATGTCTTTCCTCCGCCAGTACATCCTGTTCAATCTGCAGTTGGACATATTTGTCTTCCATTCGAGCTTTAAGGGCCAATGCCCTCTGTTCTCGTAGCTGATCTCGGAGTGGTTGACCCCCTTGAGAACTGCGCGCTGAACCGGATATCTCGCTCCTGGCGCTGGAGTGCTGGTGCCTCGAGGACCCAGTTCTCTTTCGCTGAACCACGGTCCTGGTTCCGGAGGTCCGCACTGATTCCGCGTCTGCCCTTTCAGTTCTTTTGTAGTACTGTTCTTCGTAGCCTCTTACGAGGCTGAGGGTCCTCCGATGTTGCTTGCGGAACTCTTCCAGATGTGCAACGTGTTCTTCCAGTCTGGGGTAGTTTTCCAGATCGGTTACGGGTATGAGTTCCTGGTATGCCTGTATCATCAGTTCATATCGTTGTAGGATACTTCGGATTTTTTGTAGTTGAGTCTGTATGTCGCTGAGGTGGGTCTCGACTCCCTTTAGTTGTTTCTCGATGCGGTGATATGCTCAAGTCACTCCGCCTTTGAGAGCGCCCAGTCGACGGGCCATGTTCTTTACGTTTGGGACCTCGTCGGTTTCCGAGTCTGTGTGGGGCTCCATTTCATCAGTGTCGGAGCTGTTATCCGTCATCATTCTAGCGCCTCGTTTATTGCTAGATATGCGATATCGTAAAATAGTTCTTCGTAGGTTTCGTATTCAGCCTGGACTACCCGAACGGTAATCCTGAATCATCCCACGTTCCTTCCTTGTACTTCGACTTCAATGTGCCAGATTCCTGGCTCAACTTGGATTATATCAATAGGTGTGATCGATACTTCCATTCCCTGTTAATGACTCTCTGTTAATGATCTGCCGACTACGAGTTTTAGATTGAGTTTGTAAGTTGATTAAACCACGGCTTTGTCTTAAATCAAATACCAGTGTTTCCTCGTAGTGGGTGCTGGGTAAGCACGGAGAGAGTTTGAAGAATACTGTAGAATTCCCAACTTCCACCAGTTGAAGTTGGCCGCGTATTATTCTCAATTTTGTTGCCGTTATTCCCGACACCATCTGGAAAACGCCGATGCTGGAGGCGGAATTTTCAGACCACAGGATTCCGGCCAGTCACCGGATATTGGGAGTGGAGAAGGAGTCCTATCTGAGATGCAAGATTGCAGTCGAGAAAAAGTTGCATTGGTTGGAAATAATCTTTAATGTAACTAAACTCTGAATGAATCCTGACTAACCCTGATAGAGAATAATTTGGGCTTCCCCACACCAATATACCAAATATTCACAATAATACACGAACATATAAATTCCTACAGTACATTAATTAATTACCCACTGTTCGCTTTAGATTTTAACCTAACTAATGTTCCCCATTTTCCCTCGGTCCTAGTCCCGGTACCGTAGTGTCGGCATCGGTCGACCCTGTTGAGTGTCCGTCCCACCCTTCCCAAACCCTGAAGGGATCGGTCATCAGGAAAGCGGTACGGCTTGGCTAAGGGTTGGTCAAGTCGGTAGACCCGGTTGCGTGTCCGTCCCACCCTTCCCGAACCCCGAAGGGATTGGTCATCAGGAAAGCGGTACAGCTTGGCTAGGGGTCTGTCAGCCCGTTGTGAGTCCCAACTGTCGGTAGCTTTCCGAGTCTCTTTCAGGCTCGTAGTAACGCCGGTCGTGGAACCCACTCCAGGAAGGCAGTCCTCGTCGAACCCTTCCTCCGTCTAGTTGGTCGATCCGTCGCAAGTCCCCGGTGCAGTCAGCAAGCTTTCCGAGTCCCTTTCAGGCTCGTAATAACTGCCGGTGACCAGAGACTGCTAAGGATCTGTCTGTCAGTTCCCGTCGCAAATCCCTGACGCAATCAGCAGACTTTCCGAGTCCCTTTCAGGCTCATAATAACTGCTGTTGGCCAGGAACCACTAAGGGCAGTCCTTGTCCCTAGGCCTAGCGGGTTACCAAAACTACCTCTACAGGCAGTCTTGGCAAGGCCTAATAGTATCAGGTAAACCTGAGTACTGCTTGATTTTGCCTCCCACCCTTGGCCCTTAAATATCTGATATGAGTCCCATGCCCCGTAAGTCGCCCCAATATTCGTCCGTAAATCGCCCCCAGTCTATTGAATATACCCAAATTCTATGTTCCCGCACCCAGTACTGATATTGGAATATTCATTATAAAGAAATCCAAAAAATATTTAACTCGCGTTATGAAAAGTTGAAATACCGCGAACAGAGTGGAAGTATATCTGTGGAAGATCACCCATGGTGGTGAACATGCATTCCTTTAGGAAACAGAGTGGAAGGGTTTACTGTTGAAGATCACCCATGGTGGTGAACAGGCATTCCTTTAGGAAACGGAGTGGAAGGGTTTACTGTGGAAGATCACCCATGGTGGTGAACAGGCATTCCTTTAGGAAACGGAGTGGAAGGGTTTACTGTGGAAGATCACCCATGGTGGTGAACAGGCATTCCTTTAGGAAACAGAGTGGAAGTATATCTGTGGAAGATCACCCATGGTGGTGAACAGGCATTCCTTTAGGAAACAGAGTGGATGGATTTACTGTGGAAGATCACCCATGGTGGTGAACAGGCATTCCTTTAGGAAACGGAGTGGAAGGGTTTACTGTGGAAGATCACCCATGGTGGTGAACAGGCATTCCTTTAGGAAACGGAGTGGAAGGGTTTACTGTGGAAGATCACCCATGGTGGTGAACAGGCATTCCTTTAGGAAACAGAGTGGAAGTATATCTGTGGAAGATCACCCATGGTGGTGAACAGGCATTCCTTTAGGAAACAGAGTGGAAGGATTTACTGTGGAAGATCACCCATGGTGGTGAACAGGCATTCCTTTAGGAAACGGAGTGGAAGGGTTTACTGTGGAAGATCACCCATGGTGGTGAACAGGCATTCCTTTAGAAAACGGAGTGGAAGTGTTTACTGTGGAAGATCACCCATGGTGATGAACAGGCATTCCTTTAGGAAACAGAGTGGAAGGGTTTACTGTGGAAGATCACCCATGGTGGTGAACAGGCATTCCTTTAGGAAACAGAGTGGAAGTATATCTGTGGAAGATCACCCATGGTGGTGAACAGGCATTCCTTTAGGAAACAGAGTGGAAGGATTTACTGTGGAAGATCACCCATGGTGGTGAACAGGCATTCCTTTAGGAAACGGAGTGGAAGGGTTTACTGTGGAAGATCACCCATGGTGGTGAACAGGCATTCCTTTAGGAAACAGAGTGGAAGGGTTTACTGTGTAAGATCACCCATGGTGGTGAATAGCCATTCCTTTGGGAAAAATAGTGGAAGGGTTTACTGTGGAAGATCACCCATGGTGGTGAAGAGGCATTCCTTTAGGAAACAGAGTGGAAGTATATCTGTGGAAGATCACCCATGGTGTTTAACAGGCATTCCTTTAGGAAGCAGAGTGGAAGTATATCTGTGGAAGATCAACCATGGTAGTGAACAGGCATTCCTTTAGGAAACAGAGTAGTAGGGTTTACTGTGGAAGATCACCCATGGTGGTGAACAGGCATTCCTTTAGGAAACAGAGTGGAAGTGTATCTGTGGAAGATCAATCACCCATGGTGGTGAACAGGCATTCCTTTAGGAAACAGTGTGGAAGTATATCTGTGGAAGATCAACCATGGTAGTGAACAGGCATTCCGTTAGGAAACAGAGTGGTAGGATTTACTGTGGAAGATCACCCATGGTGGTGAACAGGCATTCCTTTAGGAAACAGAGTGGAAGTGTATCTGTGGAAGATCAATCACCCATGGTGGTGAACAGGCATTCCTTTAGGAAACAGTGTGGAAGTATATCTGTGGAAGATCAACCATGGTAGTGAACAGGCATTCCGTTAGGAAACAGAGTGGAAGTATATCTGTGGAAGATCAACCATGGTAGTGAACAGGCATTCCTTTAGGAAACAGAGTAGTAGGGTTTACTGTGGAAGATCACCCATGGTGGTGAACAGGCATTCCTTTAGGAAACAGAGTGGAAGTGTATCTGTGGAAGATCAATCACCCATGGTGGTGAACAGGCATTCCTTTAGGAAACAGTGTGGAAGTATATCTGTGGAAGATCAACCATGGTAGTGAACAGGCATTCCGTTAGGAAACATAGTGGTAGGATTTACTGTGGAAGATCACCCATGGTGGTGAACAGGCATTCCTTTAGGAAACAGAGTGGAAGTGTATCTGTGGAAGATCAATCACCCATGGTGGTGAACAGGCATTCCTTTAGGAAACAGTGTGGAAGTATATCTGTGGAAGATCAACCATGGTAGTGAACAGGCATTCCGTTAGGAAACAGAGTGGTAGGATTTACTGTGGAAGATCACCCATGGTGGTGAACAGGCATTCCTTTAGGAAACAGAGTGGAAGGGTTTACTGTGGAAGATCACCCATGGTGGTGAACAGGCATTCCTTTAGAAAACGGAGTGGAAGTGTTTACTGTGGAAGATCACCCATGGTGGTGAACAGGCATTCCTTTAGGAAACAGAGTGGAAGGGTTTACTGTGGAAGATCACCCATGGTGGTGAACAGGCATTCCTTTAGGAAACAGAGTGGAAGTATATCTGTGGAAGATCACCCATGGTGGTGAACAGGCATTCCTTTAGGAAACAGAGTGGAAGGATTTACTGTGGAAGATCACCCATGGTGGTGAACAGGCATTCCTTTAGGAAACGGAGTGGAAGGGTTTACTGTGGAAGATCACCCATGGTGGTGAACAGGCATTCCTTTAGGAAACAGAGTGGAAGGGTTTACTGTGTAAGATCACCCATGGTGGTGAATAGCCATTCCTTTGGGAAAAATAGTGGAAGGGTTTACTGTGGAAGATCACCCATGGTGGTGAAGAGGCATTCCTTTAGGAAACAGAGTGGAAGTATATCTGTGGAAGATCACCCATGGTGTTTAACAGGCATTCCTTTAGGAAGCAGAGTGGAAGTATATCTGTGGAAGATCAACCATGGTAGTGAACAGGCATTCCTTTAGGAAACAGAGTAGTAGGGTTTACTGTGGAAGATCACCCATGGTGGTGAACAGGCATTCCTTTAGGAAACAGAGTGGAAGTGTATCTGTGGAAGATCAATCACCCATGGTGGTGAACAGGCATTCCTTTAGGAAACAGTGTGGAAGTATATCTGTGGAAGATCAACCATGGTAGTGAACAGGCATTCCGTTAGGAAACAGAGTGGTAGGATTTACTGTGGAAGATCACCCATGGTGGTGAACAGGCATTCCTTTAGGAAACAGAGTGGAAGTGTATCTGTGGAAGATCAATCACCCATGGTGGTGAACAGGCATTCCTTTAGGAAACAGTGTGGAAGTATATCTGTGGAAGATCAACCATGGTAGTGAACAGGCATTCCGTTAGGAAACAGAGTGGAAGTATATCTGTGGAAGATCAACCATGGTAGTGAACAGGCATTCCTTTAGGAAACAGAGTAGTAGGGTTTACTGTGGAAGATCACCCATGGTGGTGAACAGGCATTCCTTTAGGAAACAGAGTGGAAGTGTATCTGTGGAAGATCAATCACCCATGGTGGTGAACAGGCATTCCTTTAGGAAACAGTGTGGAAGTATATCTGTGGAAGATCAACCATGGTAGTGAACAGGCATTCCGTTAGGAAACATAGTGGTAGGATTTACTGTGGAAGATCACCCATGGTGGTGAACAGGCATTCCTTTAGGAAACAGAGTGGAAGTGTATCTGTGGAAGATCAATCACCCATGGTGGTGAACAGGCATTCCTTTAGGAAACAGTGTGGAAGTATATCTGTGGAAGATCAACCATGGTAGTGAACAGGCATTCCGTTAGGAAACAGAGTGGTAGGATTTACTGTGGAAGATCACCCATGGTGGTGAACAGGCATTCCTTTAGGAAACAGAGTGGAAGTGTATCTGTGGAAGATCAATCACCCATGGTGGTGAACAGGCATTCCTTTAGGAAACAGTGTGGAAGTATATCTGTGGAAGATCAACCATGGTAGTGAACAGGCATTCCGTTAGGAAACAGAGTGGAAGTATATCTTTGGAAGATCAACCATGGTAGTGAACAGGCATTCCTTTAGGAAACAGAGTAGTAGGGTTTACTGTGGAAGATCACCCATGGTGGTGAACAGGCATTCCTTTAGGAAACAGAGTGGAAGGATTTACTGTGGAAGATCACCCATGGTGGTGGGTGAACAGGCATTCCTTTAGGAAACGGAGTGGAAGGGTTTACTGTGGAAGATCACCCATGGTGGTGAACAGGCATTCCTTTAGGAAACAGAGTGGAAGGGTTTACTGTGTAAGATCACCCATGGTGGTGAATAGCCATTCCTTTGGGAAAAATAGTGGAAGGGTTTACTGTGGAAGATCACCCATGGTGGTGAACAGGCATTCCTTTAGGAAACAGAGTGGAAGTATATCTGTGGAAGATCTGTTAGCTTATTCAATCCCGCCAACACCCCATAAAGTTATTAGCCGATAAGCAATATTGGGAGCCACGAGATTGGGCAATTAACCAACTCGTGCCATCCCAATGAGAGTGGGAAGGAAGCACACAATAGAGGGTCAGGGGCCAAACCCCTAACCCAAGGAGAACAGGTGGAGTGAACGGGAATACTCCACGGGGCGCCAACAAGGGTATTAACCAATCAGAGGGGGGAATGGCATCGATTGAGTAGCAGTAAGGCCACCGTGCAATATAACCAATAACCTATTAATCAGTGATTCAGTTATCTCAGTGCAGCAGTGCTAGCGTAGGGTACAGCCAATTAGTTTAGTTAGGGGATCACGGGACTTTAGTTACCGTATCCCGCCTACCGTATAATTCACAATATATCTATATCCTATAACCTATTATTATACACCGAACTTCAGAACTCAGTTATCTTTATTTCACTCTCATACACGGCGGGGACGCGTGGACTAAATACCACAACGGATAAATCGGGATCCCTCCTGGATCCCGTCACAGTAACTAAATCGGTGTTGCTTCCCCAGCTAAACTCAGTAACTAAAACCGAGCTGCCGCCCTAGTTAAACTCTAAGAACTGCAACCTAGCTAGCCGAATCATCAGCCACAAACGAGATGAGTGAATCGGGCGAGACACCGACGCGGACCCCGGACGAAGACCTAACGATCCGCGAGGCCGCGACCAAACGATACAGGCCCACGACGCCGGAGCCATCGATAACGGGCGAACCGGAAGCACAGGACGAGGAGGGCCTGGAACCCGAAGTCGAGCCAAGAGAGAGAGAGAGCGAGACGGAGGGAGAAGGAGATGAGTCGACACGGGACGGAGGACGGCGCACCGATGTCGCCGGCCAGCTACCGGCCGAGGGCGACGAGCGGCCCACCGAACCGGTGGGGCCGACGGTGCGACGCCGGACGCGAAGAGACGGAGGAAAGATCGGTACCGATGTCGCCGGCCAGCTACAGGCCGAGGGCGACGGACGGCCCACCGGAACGGCGACGGTGGAGCCGCCGGTACGACGTCGAACCCGGAGGGACGGAGGAGAGGTCGGCGACGAGGACGTCGGGGTTTCTGACCGACTTCGACGGGCCTACAACGCGACCCGGAAGCTGATAAACGACGCCAAGAAGGAAGGGGCGAAGGTAGACGAGGTGAGACTGAGAAAGCGACTAGGTGAGTCGGATAGACACTTAAATTACCTGATACGCTTTGGGCAGAGAGAACTAGCCGGGGAGATAGCAAAGGGAATTGCAGGCGAACTGTTTGAACTATGGGAGTGTGGGAGTATGGGACCTAGCATAGCGTCAGTGTACATAGGGCCATACTTAATCGATGCCCGGGGAGTAAAACCGGTGGGTTGGAGGGGACTCGAAGGGGGCGAATCCGAGGTTAACACCGAGGATTCGGCCTCGTCGGTCGGAGAAAGCTCCGGGAAGTGGGAGAAAGTTAGTAGGTCGGGAAGGCGGGGGAAGTCCGTCGTAACCGATAAGTCTGCTACATCCTCCGCGAAAGAAAGAGCGGTGAGAAAAATAGGAGCCGCATACCGTCTCAGCATGGCAGAGCAAGGTCAGAGAGAAATGAAGGAACGGCTAGAGGAGGGAAGAGTGCGGTTAGAGAGGGAAACGGTATTGCTTAGAGAAACCGGAGAAAGGGCCGAAAGGGCTTTGAAAAGCCTAAGGGAGTATGATGAGATAGAGGAAAGGGAGTGTAGGGAGCGTGAAGCGAGAGAGGAAAGGGAACGCAGAGAGCGTGAGGCAAGGGAGGACGAGGAACGCAAGGAACGTGAGGCAAGGGAGGACGAGGGACGCAAGGAACGTGAGGCAAAAGGGGAAGAGGAACGCAAGGAACGTGAGGCAAAAGGGGAAGAGGAACGCAAGGAACGTGAGGCAAAAGGGGAAGAGGAACGCAAGGAACGTGAGGCAAAAAGGGAAAAGGAACGCAAGGAATATGAGACGAGAAAGGAAAAGGAACGCAAAGAGCGTGGGGCGAGACGAAGGGAGAGCATTAAGAGTGCCGCAGACTCGGCCATCAAGGACACCCAGGAGCGTGAGGGGAAAGTGGCAGAGAGTGAAAAAGAGCGCAAGGAATTAGAGAAACGGAAGAGTGAGTTTGCGGGAAATATAATTAGAGGGGAGCACGAGTTGGAATACGTGCGAGTGGGACCGCCGTCTGAAACCGGGGCCGGCTCGAGTATTTTTGAGGAGCCGAGGGCCGTAGATATATTTATTAATACTCCACTGACAGGGACCGCACGACAGACCCAAAACTGGTGCGACCGTACGGGCGGGGGGGGTAATAATAATGGTACAGTAGACGTTGTTGATATTAATAGTACCGTATGGGATAACGCTAATCAAACCTTTATTACAGGAAATACTTTGCCTGGTGGTAGTAATTTAAATTTAAATCAGAACAATCCCAGTGTTAATGTAGAAAATAATCCTAATATTGATGTAGTTACGCAAAATAATTCAAATAATCAAAATAATAACTCGAATTCGGACCTACAAAATAACTTAAATAACGCAATTACACAGAATAATTCGAATAATTCAAATAATGATCTTAGCCCGAATTTACAAAATAATTCAGATAACGTAGTCGCGCAGAATAATACAAATGATTTTGTTTCAAATGAGCAAATTAATTCCGTTTCCAATATGGGTGCTATTAATGTAAACACGTCGGGCCTACGTAACCAGGGAGCAGAGGGCCTGGTAGGCCACGTAGTTAGTAGACAGGGAGCAGAGGGCCTGGTAGGCCACGTAGTTAGTAGACAGGGAGCAGAGGGCCTGGTAGGCCGCGTAGTTGGTAGGCAGGGAGTAGAGGGCCTGGAAGGCCACGCAATAGCAGAGGGAGAGGCGGGGGTGAACAGACCCGACTGTGGTAGGGTTGATGTGTCGACTAGAGAGATATATAGTAGCGGGGCGAGAGGTAGCGAAGTGGAGTGTAGCGGGTGGGGGGGGGGGGGCTACAAGGGCCCCACAACAGAGAGTTAGCGGCGAGAGGGGGGGGGGGGCAGAGAGTGTCCCACAGCCGTCAGCGGACAATGCGAGGGCCGAACAAGGTAAACCGCAACAACCGGCGACGGAAAGTAATAGGGGGATTGCGAGTATCCCCAGCGACGTGCGATCGAGCAGAGAAAGACAGGTTGACGTCGCGGGAGGGCAGACGGAGCGTCGAGCCCGATCAGAGGAGGAAAGAAGAACAGTGGGGTTTAACCGGGAGGTCGACGAGAGATCTCGTGAGCGGGAATATTCCACTGATAGGAGAAGAGAGGAAGACAGTAGTAGAAGTATCGCCGCAAACGATAGAAGAGCGAGGACGGACAGCGAGCCGTCGGTAGTCGAGATGAGAACGGAGAGTCAGTGGGGTCGGACTCCGGGAGATTGCCGTCGCCCCGGAGGGATGCGATCCGGTGAGACGCATTACACGCCGAGAGAGGGGTATGCGATGTACCGGTACGAAGATGAAAACAGTGGAGAGGGGGGTCGAAGAGAAACTTTCCGATGGAATATACCTACCGATCGAGAATACGGTAGCCGCGGGGAGGATTATTCGAGAAGAATAAACTTCGATCCCGAGCAACACATGCAGACTGTAGGGCATACTGTAGGTCTTACTGCACATACCGTAGGCCATACTGAGAGAGGCAATGTAGGCGATAGGATAGCGCGGACAACGGGATTAAACCCGGAAGTCGCGGAATACATACCGGCGAGTAGGCCAGAAGCTGATAGGCCTATACCGGTACCAGCACAGCAGTATGACTACAGCATGCAGGGACATAACATATACCCAGGGGAGGGGGGAATTATTGCGGATAGGTGTATGGGCCCCAACATATTAACATCAACCCCAGTACCAGACATACCGGTGGGGGGGGGGACAGGGTGACATTCCCCCATCACAATATCAACAATATACCCCGACAGGAACAAGAACAACGAGACCCCTAGATGAAAACAGGTCGTGTGATACAGACATATGGAGGGGGCCGCTGCCCCCGATGACATATCCGAGTCAGAGAAGATCAAGAAATAGGACGGACGAACCGCACCAGACAGGGGAAACTATACAGCACCCGTCGAATCCATTAGAAGCGCAGGCAATGGGGATGGCCACGTTGATCGATGCGTTAAAAACGACGATCGAATTACCACCCGTGGAACCGTTCAAATTCGATGGGAGCAGGCCGGAAGAATACTTACAGTTTCGGCGAATGTATAGTAACGAAATACTAACAAAAAACTTGACGCAGGCGGAGTGCCTAAAGTATCTACAAGTATACACGGGAGGCCCAGCATACGACATCGTGAGGCAATATCAGGGAATAGAGGGCGGCTTCACGACAGCATGGCGGGCACTGGATAGGGAATACGGGCACCCGGCCAAGATCATCAGGCAAACGCTGAGAGGCATAACATCGGGTGGCCTACAGGATAATCCCGTTAGCATTAAGACGTTTGCTAACAAAGTCGAGAAGGCGCTGATCGTGCTGAAGACGCTAGACGCGCCATACGAGCTCAACGCGTCCAATAACATCACCACGATAGCGCAGGCGCTACCGAGCTGGCTGCGCAACAAATGGAGGAAGATCGCTTTCTCCACCCGAGACAAGAAGGGTGCGGAACCAGGTTTAGAAGAAATGTCAAACTTCTTAAATTACGAGGCTGAACTAATAACGGACCCAGTCTATAGTGAAGATAGCCTGGGAAAGGGACCAAAGACAGATCACTACAGGCCCAAACCAGAGCACAATACATCAAACGCATTGCCGAGGCTCAGACAATCATTGCCATACGCAGCGACGCAGGGGACTGCAAGTCCACAGGCAAACGAAGATAAGACAACATCATGGAACGGACAGGGGAACAATAACAACATGAACAAACATAACCCCAGTACGTCCAGTAGGCCAAACCCAGTCAATAAGAATAGTAGGGACTTTGGTACGAACATAACTGCGATACGCAATGCATTGTATAAAGAGGGCTACGACCCAAAGAGCAAATGCCAGTTACACGCAAATGCGCTTCATAAAACTATGAATTGCAGGTACTGGCAGGCGCTACCGAGACAAGACCAGATAGATTACGCGTCGAGCAATAAAATCTGCTCACGATGTGTGAAGAGTGGACACAAGGCCAGGGAATGCCAAGAGAAGCCGGTCAAGTTTGGCCAAAGGAGAGGCCAGACGATGGCAACGAGCACAGTAGGGGCGAAGAAGAGAGGCACGGTGTTACTTGGAGTAGTACCAGTACGAGTGATCGGGGAAGGCAATCGATCAGTAACAACACTAATGCTGGTTGATAGTGGAGCTGCCTTCACATTAGTTGAGGAATGGGTAGCTGAAGAAATAGGGTTGAGAACGAGGCCAAGCAGGATGGCGGTGACAACCATCTCTAGCAAAGACGAGATCCTAGAGATGAGGACAGGACGGTGCGCAATTGCAGCAGTGGCACCAGGATGCGATTATGGGGCAACCATCGACCCCATCCAAGTAATAGAGTCAATTAACATCAATGCCAGGCGGCCAACCAACATCGAGGTCGAGCAATACAAATTCCTGGACAACATTGACTTCTCAATCCCAGACGTGGACGTTAGGAAGGTATCCATCATAGTAGGCATGGACTGCCCAACGGCCCACGAGAGAATGCAAACGGTCGTCGGCGAAGACAAGCAGAGCGACCCGGTGGCCATATTAACGCCTTTCGGGTGGACGCTGAGTGGTCCAATTAAGAGCAAGATACCATTCAGGATGTCGGAGACATCAGGATGCATGTTCGCGGGAACAATGCAGGAAATGGGTGACAACGGAGCAGAGGAGCAGCTTAAAAGACTGCTCAGACAAGACTTCGAGGGACTGAAAGAAACCGGGGTCGGGACCTCGGTAGAAGACAAGCAGGCTCTACAAAGTGTGGAGGAATTGATGACGTGTGATGAGGGGCGGTATACAATAGGAATGGTATGGAAACTACCGAAGATACCGCTACCCGATAATAGAGGGATGGTACTCACGAGACTCCGCAAGCTGAAACAAACACTACAACGGAGCCCCGAGAAGAACGAGTACATTCACAAAACGATCAAGAAGTACGTCGAGAAGGGATGGGCCGCGGAGTTACCGGTCGACGAACCGAACACGGACAGGACATACTACCTGCCACTCCACGTAGCTTTAGACCCGAAGAAAGGTAAACTGAGGATGGTAGTCGATGCATCGGCAAAGACCGACGGAAAATGCTTAAACGATTACCTGTTGGAAGGCCCAAATATTTACAATTCGTGCATAGAGGTGTTACTTAGGTTTCGAAACGGGAAACACGCCTTCACGTGTGACATAGAAGGCATGTTCAACCAGGTACGTGTAACGGAAGAAGATAGTGACAGTCAACGCTTCTTATGGTATAACGGCGAAGAAGAACCGCCGGTAATACCAGCGTATAAGATGGTAGTACAAAATATGGGGGCCAAGTCGTCCTCATTTACGACGACTATGGCAGTGAGAGACACGGTAAAGGGCAAGGAAGATAGATACAGCAGTAGGGCCGTCGATATGATCAGACGCGGCTTCTACGTAGACGACGGTATGGAGTCTGGAAATACGGTTGAGGAGATACTGGAAACAGGGCGCGAGGTTCGCGACATCCTGAAAGGATCCGGCTTCAACCTGACCAAATTCCAATCCAGTTCAGAAGAATTCATCAAGGAAATAGAAGACAAGAAACCAGAATCGACCATGGACAACCCTACAACAGTCAAAGGACAGGACATGGCGATTAAGAGAACGGAATCCCAGCAGAAGGCATTGGGAATCGTGTGGGATAGGAAAACAGACGAACTGAAGTATCAGCTGAGCCAGGAGGGCGCAGACACCCATACGAAGAGGGGTTATGTATCGTATATAGCAAGGATATACGATCCCCTAGGCCTAGCATCCCCACTACTAGTCACGGGGAAACAGATACTCAAGAGAGTATATAAATTGAAGGATGAGTGGGATGTAGAAGTACCAGAGGACATCAAGAAACAGTGGAGCAAATGGACAGGAGACTTGGAAAGGATGGGAACATACAACATGCCGCGAGTGTATTTTCCGGACGGGAACATGACGGATCTGGACTTACATATGTTCTCCGACGCGTCGTTAGAGGCATACGGAGCGGCACTCTATTTAGTACAACGAGAGGGGCCTCACAAGCCCAGACTAGCCTTTAGCAAAGCTAAGTCAACGCCGCCAGATTCAGCATCTGTTCCCAAGTTAGAATTGACAGCTGCGAGACTAGGAGTTAGAGCCACAGCCTACCTAGTGGATACAATTCCCAACATAGTGGAGACACACTACTGGACGGACTCCATGGTAGTGCTTGGTTGGCTACACAACGAAAAGACGGGATACCCGATATTCGTCGCGAATAGAGTGGACGAAATAAGGGCGAGCACAGAACTGGAAAGGTGGCACTACTGCCCAACAGATGAGAACCCAGCGGACTTGCTGTCGAGGGGCGTGGAACGCCACACTTTCCTGAAGAAGAAAGTATTGTGGCAACATGGGCCACAATTTCTGAGCGATGGAGAGGCCTGGCCGCCGATGAAGAAGGTGGACCCGGGCTCGGAACCAGTATCAGAAGGAGAGGGAGATTCAGAGGGAGAAGAGATATACTCCCAGATGGTGAGGGAGATTAGGGACATGCAACCAGGAAGGGAACTGTGCGATAACCCGACGGATAAACTCCTCAGCTACAGTTCTAGTTGGTATAAGACCAAGAAACTAGTGGCGTACTGGAGAGCCTTTGGGAATTTCCTTGCGGGAGTCGGCAAGGACAAGAAGACCAGGACAACCATAGATCTGGAAGGAGCGGCCAAGGCAGTGATCCGCTATGAACAACGCAAGAACTACGGCGACGAGGTGGAACGCGTCGGTAACCAACAGCACCTCCGACGGGATAGCGAGTTGATCACGCTGTCGCCACAACTCAACGAGGATGGGATTCTAGTAATGAATTCTAGGGTGGGATATAACAACAGTATAGTCGTGCCACCGAAACCCATCATCATTCCCACAGGATCGCCTATAGTCCACCAGATCATATGGGACTCCCACAAATCGATACTGCATGGGGGCACCAACCGAACCCTCACAGAGATAAGAAGGACCTATTGGGTCAAACAATTAAGGAAAAAGGTGAAAGCGGTAGTGGGGCAGTGCCAGACCTGCCGACGAGCGAAGAAGGAGCGAGCCGTACAGGAGATGGCGCCACTACCGGCGAGTAGGGTAAGACAGCACGACCCGCCATTTACGCATTGCGGTGTGGACATGTTCGGGCCGATAAAGATCAAAGTGATGCGACACACGGAGAAACGTTACGGCATTATCTTCGTATGCAACAATACGCGGGCGGTGGGGATAGAACTCGCCCAAGATGCAACCGCATCAGCGTTCATTAACGCCTTAGAAAGGTTTAGGGACCGCAAGGGTGGGACGATCGCAGTGATATATAGCGACAACGGCACCAACTTTGTGGGCGCAGAGAGTGAGATGGCAGAGGCCTTAGACATCTTGGAGGGAGAAGAAGTCAGGGCGGCCATGAGAAGACGACAAGTGAAGTGGGAGAGAAGGACGCCGTGTGCACCACATACATTAGGATGCGTCGAGAGACTCGTGGGCAGTTCAAAACGTCTAATGACGAAGCTGATGAACACCCACATGGTCACTGAAGACGTCTTACGGACAGTACTTGCGAAGTGCGAGGGGATCATTAATAGCAGACCGCTATACCCGGAGAATGATGACCCTGAGTCATTAGACGTGTTGACGCCTAGCCATTTCCTGATGGAAAGGCCAGCGACCATCGATATGCGGGGTGTAGACCCAGATGATATACACTCCCGCCAAAGTTGGAAAGTAGCTAAAGCAATTAGCGCAGAGTATTGGAGAAGGTGGGTAGAGGAATACCTACCCACACTCCATAAGCGAAGCAAGTGGAGGAAACCAAACAGGGAGTTAAGAGAGGGAGATCTCGTAATCGTCACGGATGATACTATCATCAACAACCAGTGGCGGTTGGCGAGAGTTGTAGGCACCTACTCCGACGAGGACGGAAGAGTCCGATCGGTAGAAGTGCGGATAGGTGGAAAGATAGGTGCGAAGGACAGAAAAACCTACAGGAGAGCGGTAGGTAAATGCTGTCTTCTAGAAGGAGCACCTTAAAGCGGAGTTAGAGTGAAGTTTAGTCGTCCAAGTTTTGGACTGAGGGGGGTGGGATTGAGGGCGAGACGCCCTTCCCACACAAATAAAATAAAATAAAAATAAAAATAAAAGTTAGTTAGTTAGTAGGTACGTAGTACCTAGAGTTAGTTAGTCAGTAGGTACGTAGTACCTAGAGTTAGTTAGTTAGTAGGTACGTAGTACCTAGAGTTAGTTAGTTAGTAGGTACGTAGTACCTAGAGTTAGTTAGTTAGTAGGTACGTAGTACCTAGAGTTAGTTGGTAGGTACGTAGTACCTAGAGTTAGTTAGAGAGTTAGTAGGTACGTAGTACCTAGAGTTAGAGTTAGAGGGTACGTAGTACCAATAGTTAGTTAGAGTTAGTGGGTACGTAGTACCTAGTTAGAGTTAGAGTTAGAGGGTACGTAGTACCGATAGTTAGAGAGTTAGTAGGTACGTAGTACCTAGTTAGAGTTAGAGTTAGAGGGTACGTAGTACCGATAGTTAGAGAGTTAGAGGGTACGTAGTACCAATAGTTAGTTAGAGTTAGTAGGTACGTAGTACCTAGTTAGAGTTAGAGTTAGAGGGTACGTAGTACCGATAGTTAGAGAGTTAGTAGGTACGTAGTACCTAGTTAGAGTTAGAGTTAGAGGGTACGTAGTACCGATAGTTAGAGAGTTAGAGGGTACGTAGTACCAATAGTTAGTTAGAGTTAGTGGGTACGTAGTACCTAGTTAGAGTTAGAGTTAGAGGGTACGTAGTACCAATAGTTAGTTAGAGTTAGTGGGCACGTAGTACCTAGTTAGAGTTAGAGTTAGAGGGTACGTAGTACCGATAGTTAGAGAGTTAGTAGGTACGTAGTACCTAGTTAGAGTTAGAGTTAGAGGGTACGTAGTACCGATAGTTAGAGAGTTAGAGGGTACGTAGTACCAATAGTTAGTTAGAGTTAGTAGGTACGTAGTACCTAGTTAGAGTTAGAGTTAGTGGGTACGTAAGTACCGTTAGTTAGTAGAGAGAGCTAGAGTAGTAGGAGGGTACGTTGTACCGCTAGCTAGTAGAGAGAGCTAGAGTAGTAAGAGGGTACGTAGTACCGCTAGTTAGGAGTGTTAGTAGAGTGGTTGTGGGCACCGTAAGCGCCACATAGAAAGTAGTAGCAGTAGAGGGTTGTGGGCACCGTAAGCGCCACGTAGTTAGAGTTAGTAGGGAATGCGCTGAACTTAGTGGGGCACGGGCGTGATGATGTGTTTGATGTAAGAGCAGGGTATGTTAATTAGAGTTAGTGGGAGTTAGAGGTTAGTAAGAGGGTACGTAGTACCGGTTGTGGTTGTGGGCACCGTTAGCGCCACGTAGATAGAGGTAGAGTTAGTAAGAGGGTACGTAGTACCGGTTGTGGTTGTGGGCACCGTTAGCGCCACGTAGATAGTAGTAAGAGTTAGTAGTTAGCAGAGTTAGTTAGATAGTTAGAGTTAGTAAGCAGTAGGTAGACAGTATGATAGCACAGGGGTAGCATTAGAGATTAAAGCCTTAGGGAGTGGCAAGAGAGATAGCGAGAGGTGGTATGGAGATAGTGTGGAGATAGTGTGAACGCAATTCAAGCGTGGGGGGGAAGGAGTAAGAGGCTGAGTAAGGGACAGAGAAGTCCGAGAGTAGAGTGAAAGGAGAGTAGAGTCAAGGGCGAAAGTGTTGGGGAAACAAAAATCGTGTGAGAGACGAGCACGATCGGCCCGACATGGACGCCAGGCGTAAAGGGTAGCGTTATCATACCCAGAGGGAGCAGCCTGGAAAGCCGACTCCGAGAGAAAAGATTTCCACCCCACACCCGATGCTAGATCGGGATCCAGCGGGATTGTAACGCACTTTTTGGTTGATGCTATCTTCTTACCGGGAAGATAGCATGGGGGGGAGTGTTAGCTTATTCAATCCCGCCAACACCCCATAAAGTTATTAGCCGATAAGCAATATTGGGAGCCACGAGATTGGGCAATTAACCAACTCGTGCCATCCCAATGAGAGTGGGAAGGAAGCACACAATAGAGGGTCAGGGGCCAAACCCCTAACCCAAGGAGAACAGGTGGAGTGAACGGGAATACTCCACGGGGCGCCAACAAGGGTATTAACCAATCAGAGGGGGGAATGGCATCGATTGAGTAGCAGTAAGGCCACCGTGCAATATAACCAATAACCTATTAATCAGTGATTCAGTTATCTCAGTGCAGCAGTGCTAGCGTAGGGTACAGCCAATTAGTTTAGTTAGGGGATCACGGGACTTTAGTTACCGTATCCCGCCTACCGTATAATTCACAATATATCTATATCCTATAACCTATTATTATACACCGAACTTCAGAACTCAGTTATCTTTATTTCACTCTCATACACGGCGGGGACGCGTGGACTAAATACCACAACGGATAAATCGGGATCCCTCCTGGATCCCGTCACAAGATCACCCATGGTGTTTAACAGGCATTCCTTTAGGAAACAGAGTGGAAGTATATCTGTGGAAGATCAACCATGGTAGTGAACAGGCATTCCTTTAGGAAACAGAGTAGTAGGGTTTACTGTGGAAGATCACCCATGGTGGTGAACAGGCATTCCTTTAGGAAACAGAGTGGAAGTGTATCTGTGGAAGATCAATCACCCATGGTGGTGAACAGGCATTCCTTTAGGAAACAGTGTGGAAGTATATCTGTGGAAGATCAACCATGGTAGTGAACAGGCATTCCGTTAGGAAGCAGAGTGGTAGGATTTACTGTGGAAGATCACCCATGGTGGTGAACAGGCATTCCTTTAGGAAACAGAGTGGAAGGGTTTACTGTGGAACATCACCCATCGTGGTGAACAGGCATTCCTTTAGAAAACGGAGTGGAAGTGTTTACTGTGGAAGAAAGATCACCCATGGTGGTGAACAGGCATTCCTTTAGGAAACAGTGTGGAAGTATATCTGTGGAAGATCAACCATGGTAGTGAACAGGCATTCCGTTAGGAAACAGAGTGGTAGGATTTACTGTGGAAGATCACCCATGGTGGTGAACAGGCATTCCTTTAGGAAACAGAGTGGAAGTGTATCTGTGGAAGATCAATCACCCATGGTGGTGAACAGGCATTCCTTTAGGAATCAGTGTGGAAGTATATCTGTGGAAGATCAACCATGGTAGTGAACAGGCATTCCGTTAGGAAACAGAGTGGAAGTATATCTGTGGAAGATCAACCATGGTAGTGAACAGGCATTCCTTTAGGAAACAGAGTAGTAGGGTTTACTGTGGAAGATCACCCATGGTGGTGAACAGGCATTCCTTTAGGAAACAGAGTGGAAGTGTATCTGTGGAAGATCAATCACCCATGGTGGTGAACAGGCATTCCTTTAGGAAACAGTGTGGAAGTATATCTGTGGAAGATCAACCATGGTAGTGAACAGGCATTCCGTTAGGAAACAGAGTGGTAGGATATACTGTGGAAGATCACCCATGGTGGTGAACAGGCATTCCTTTAGGAAACAGAGTGGAAGTGTATCTGTGGAAGATCAATCACCCATGGTGGTGAACAGGCATTCCTTTAGGAAACAGTGTGGAAGTATATCTGTGGAAGATCAACCATGGTAGTGAACAGGCATTCCGTTAGGAAACAGAGTGGAAGTATATCTTTGGAAGATCAACCATGGTAGTGAACAGGCATTCCTTTAGGAAACAGAGTAGTAGGGTTTACTGTGGAAGATCACCCATGGTGGTGAACAGGCATTCCTTTAGGATACAGAGTGGAAGTGTATCTGTGGAAGATCAATCACCCATGGTGGTGAACAGGCATTCCTTTAGGAAACAGTGTGGAAGTATATCTGTGGAAGATCAACCATGGTAGTGAACAGGCATTCCGTTAGGAAACAGAGTGGTAGGATTTACTGTGGAAGATCACCCATGGTGGTGAACAGGCATTCCTTTAGGAAACAGAGTGGAAGTGTATCTGTGGAAGATCAATCACCCGTGGTGGTGAACAGGCATTCCTTTAGGAAACAGTGTGGAAGTATATCTGTGGAAGATCAACCATGGTAGTGAACAGGCATTCCGTTAGGAAACAGAGTGGTAGGATTTACTGTGGAAGATCACCCATGGTGGTGAACAGGCATTCCTTTAGGAAACAGAGTGGAAGCGTATCTGTGGAAGATCAATCACCCATGGTGGTGAACAGGCATTCCTTTAGGAAACGGAGTGGAAGTGTATCTGTGGAAGATCAATCCCCCATGGTGGTGAACAGGCATTCCTTTAGGAAACAGTGTGGAAGTATATCTGTGGAAGATCAACCATGGTAGTGAACAGGCATTCCGTTAGGAAACAGAGTGGAAGTATATCTTTGGAAGATCAACCATGGTAGTGAACAGGCATTCCTTTAGGAAACAGAGTAGTAGGGTTTACTGTGGAAGATCACCCATGGTGGTGAACAGGCATTCCTTTAGGATACAGAGTGGAAGTGTATCTGTGGAAGATCAATCACCCATGGTGGTGAACAGGCATTCCTTTAGGAAACAGTGTGGAAGTATATCTGTGGAAGATCAACCATGGTAGTGAACAGGCATTCCGTTAGGAAACAGAGTGGTAGGATTTACTGTGGAAGATCACCCATGGTGGTGAACAGGCATTCCTTTAGGAAACAGAGTGGAAGTATATCTGTGGAAGATCAACCATGGTAGTGAACAGGCATTCCGTTAGGAAACAGAGTGGTAGGATTTACTGTGGAAGATCACCCATGGTGGTGAACAGGCATTCCTTTAGGAAACAGAGTGGAAGTGTATCTGTGGAAGATCAATCACCCATGGTGGTGAACAGGCATTCCTTTAGGAAACAGTGTGGAAGTATATCTGTGGAAGATCAACCATGGTAGTGAACAGGCATTCCGTTAGGAAACAGAGTGGTAGGATTTACTGTGGAAGATCACCCATGGTGGTGAACAGGCATTCCTTTAGGAAACAGAGTGGAAGTGTATCTGTGGAAGATCAATCACCCATGGTGGTGAACAGGCATTCCTTTAGGAAACAGAGTGGAAGGGTTTAATGTTGAAGATCACCCATGGTGGTGAACAGGCATTCCTTTAGGAAACAGTGTGGAAGTATATCTGTGGAAGATCAACCATGGTAGTGAACAGGCATTCTGCGTGCTAGCAGAACAACGAAATCTGCCTTGCCGCAGCATGACTGGTCCTCTCTGTTGCAACAGCCAAGTGTGAGATCCAGCTTCACACTACAGCTGAGCAACAGGTATGAGGCTCTAGCCTCTGAGTCGGCAGATCACTGTGAGGGCTATACTGCCTTTACAGAAGCAGTTAAGTTAGCAGCTGCAGAAACAGTTCCTGTATACCCTCGAAACAGGAAAAGGGCCCCCTGGACTGACAACAAAATTCAGAAGTGCCGAAATGACCTTCATAAGGCGCAGAAAGAGTCCCGACTCAAACAGACTACAGCGGCCAAGAATGCAGTTAAGGCTGCATCTAGGTCCCTGAACAGGCAGTACTCTGCTAATCTACAGGAGCTAATAAACCAACAGGTTGATGCCATCAATGATGCTGACGACAGCAGGCAATCATCCCAGGCATGGAAATCGATCAATCTGCTTACTGGGCGGAAAAGCCAACCAACCACCAAGGTTAAGGCTGAATCACCAGCCGATCGCCTCAATGGTTGGAAAGCCCACTTTGAAAAGCTTCTCAATAATGACAGGGTATTGCCTGATAACTTTATAGAAGTAAAAGTGTCTGAGTCTGTACTCCCAGATATTCCCATTGGCGATATCTCCTTTGCAGAAGTGAAGGCTGCTGCAAAGAGCATTAAGACCAATCGTGCCAGTGGAGTAGATGGTGTTCCCCCTGAGGTCTTTAAAATACCTGAGTGTTTAAAGCTCATCTATCCCATCATAGTAGACATGTACCGAACAACAAGAGTCCCACAAGAAATGAAAACAAATAAGTTGGTACCAGTTCCCAAGAAGGGAAACCTAACACTCTATGGTTCTTTTCGGGGAATCTCATTGATCTCGATTGCTGCAAAGCTATACAATAGGATTCTATTAAATCGCATCAGGGATCCCATTGAGAGACTGCTCCGTGGAAATCAGAATGGGTTCCGTAAAGGTCGTGGGACCATGGAGCCCATTCTGGCTCTTAGAAGGATAATTGAAGAGTTATCAAAAAAGAAAGACAGGCATCTGGCTGTTATCTTTGTTGACTTCTTCAAGGCCTTTGATTCAGTCTCTCGCTCACGTATGTTCAGCATACTTTCATTATATGGGATTCCTGATGAAATTATTGCAGCAATCAGATCAGTATACGATGGTTCGACAACATTTGTGTCTACTGTTGACGGTGACACAGAACCATTTGAAGTGTTATGGGGCGTCCTCCAAGGAGACACACTTGCACCATTCTTGTTCATTATTGTGGTTGACTATGTTCTACGCATGTCCTTAGATCATTATAATGATGATGGGGTGATGATAACTCCACCAACTGGCTCCAGAAGTCGAGGAAATCCTGCCAAGTACCTAACTGATCTAGACTTTGCTGATGACTTAGGAGTACTCTCAGAATCATTAGAGGGAGCCTAACGGCTCCTCAGCTCATTAGAACATGCTGCTTCTAGTGTTGGTCTTTTTATTAACTCCAGAAAGACCAAATTTCTGACAGTTAACTTTGAAAGTCCTCAGCAAGTCTCTGATCGGATGAGCATAAGCTCAAAGGATGGTATGCTTGAGCATGTGGACGACTTCTGTTACCTGGGATCATGGATCCGGAAGTCAGGTGAGGACCTTCGAATACGTAAGGGAAAGGCATGGGCAGCCTTGAATAGGCTTTCCAGGATTTGGAAGTCACCGAGAATTAATCGGAAACTTAAGGTCCGATTATTTAGAGCAGCAGTAGTTCCAGTACTCCTCTACGGGAGTCCATGCTGGGCTCTAACTGCTGAGGACACCGAATCTCTGGATGGCACATTCACAAGAATGCTACGCCGGGTTCATTGTGTCAAGTACAATGCACACATCTCCAACCAGACACTATATAACATTGGAGGTGTCTCATTGGTTCCCCCAAGCTTGACACTAGAACAAAATCGCCTCCGCTTTGCAGGACATTGCTTTCGCCGTGAGGACCAGCCAGTGCATAATCTTGTACTTTGGCAGCCTCATGGAGTGAATAAGCATGGTGGACAGCCCATGACTTTCTTGAGACGCATCTTAAAGGACACTGGCCTTAAAGATGCGGATGATCTAGCAAATGTCATGGGTGATAGGGAGTTGTGGCGGCGCAATTTTGTTGACAAGCCGGCACAGCATTCTTAAAAATGCAGCTGCAATGCAGCATGCCGATCCTAGTAGTGGCTTTTCCACCCAGTAAGCAAGTTGATCGATTTCCATGCCTGGGATAATTGCCTGCTGTCATCAGCATCATTGATGGCATCAACCTGTTGGTTTATTAGCTCCTGTAGCTTAATAGAGTACTGCCTGTTCAGGGACCTAGATGCAGCCTTAACTGCATTCTTGACCGCTGTAGTCTGTTTGAGTCGGGAATCTTCTGCGCCTTATAGAGGTCATTTCGGCACTTCTCAAATTTGTTGTCAGTCCAGGACGCCCTTTTCCTGTTTCGAGGGTATACAGGAACTGTTTCTGCAGCTGCTAACTTAATTGATTCTGTGAAGGCAGTATAGCCCTATATAGGAGAGTTGAACAATCAGAACCAAATTAGGAAACTTCTTAGCCAGTCTCACAGAACATGAGAAGTGGCAACGGATGATGCGGTTAGAGATTTGGTCTATTTTGTCCAATGCTGCATGTGCAGTTGGATTCCTCAATAGACCAAATCCACCATTGCCACTATCATCTGCTGATGAGAGGGCGATTCGCCAACCGCCCCCATGTCCTTAATCAGAACTTCATCAGTCTGTCCAGTCTGCATTCGGTGCTCTTGAATTCCCACTGCGCTAAGAGAAAGCTTATCTGTCAAGGGTGGAACATGAGAGTAGCCTCCAACTCCAGAATCCATCTCCCCCTCACAATCTGGCCTCCCTGGCGACCCAGGGTTTGGGCCAGAAAGGTCATCAGGAAAGGGACTCACAAACTTGTTGGCCGCTCTCTCTCCAGTAGGGGGTGAGACAGGCAGCCGGTCAGGAGATAACTGACGCCTGTGAGGCCAATTGTGTCCGGCAATTCCACTGGCCTCAAGTGGCCGGACTCCGCATTACTAATGTAATCTATACTGGGGGTTGGGGGGTGCTTTTTTGCCGAGTCAGCTCTCGGGACAAATACCACACCCTGGTTTGCCATTCCACAGGGTGGTTGTCGCAGTGGAGTCAGATATGAGGCCCATCACCCATACCTACACTGACGCACATGACCCACCATTGGCTGTGCAGCTCATCTGCTGGGCCATGCCCTGTACCCCTGCTGCCAGGTGCAGGTCGCAGTGAAGTGCACTCAGAGTGGACATGAGAACACTCTACTCCTGACCAGCCACTGGTAGATCACCATCTGCCTGGTCAGGCCATATACCCCTGCAGCCAAGTATATGGGTCCTTAATCCAGGTCCAAGGGCGTCCTTATCCCAGAACGAAGGGGGTCCTAGTTTCAGGACCAGATTGCCCTAGTAAGAGGGTCTATGCAGCTACAGGTGGCACCTCCTTTATGTTTAGTTTAGTTTATTCGCGCATATTCGCGCCTCACCAGTCGAGCTGGCATTTAATTATTATTATAATTGACAGTTAACAATTGACACATTAAAAATCATTTTAAAAAAGGTCTTATGGATCGACCAGAAGATTAAAAGAATACCACATTGCGTAATATTGAATTAAAACGTGACTAAACCGGTTTACTAAAAAGCCAACTACTCTAAAAGTCTTATTATCTAAGTGATTTATTCATCAGTTCTATTATAGTAAGAGGAAAATATTTCACGTTTACTTTTGAAACTGAGTCCATTATTGGAGTAGCACATAGAGAGAAAATCTGCGCTACAGCAATCACTTATGTTTGGTGCACCTGGTGACATTCTCTGTGTCAGTTCCTTGTAAGAGTAATCAAAATTAAATATGTTAAATAATGATGGTAGCGCATATAACTTCCTGCCCTTACTATAAGAAGCTGCAATACTAGGCAGATTATTATTTAGGTAACCATCCCATTGACCAATCGAGCATAAAAACCGTAGCATATGTTGAAGGTCGTATTTAGGGCAACACTTAATGCGCTCTATCAGATTGGCCAATCTCTTGAAGGCAGTAGTTGAGATACAAGCATTACCAAACACAATTTCCAGTGTCTGAGTACTGATATAATTTCCCGCATAAAGAAGACCACGTAGAGATTTTCTGTATTGAGAATCTAACCGCTTCATGTCCGACAAGGAAAGACTACCAACTTGGATCTCCATGCCGTAGCAAAGGAACGGGACAGCTATTGTGTTCCACAGTTTACTGACAACATCAAGGGGGTATTGTCTGACTGTCCATCCCTTCTGATGGAACGCAGAAGAACAGATACCGATTCGCCGTCTAAGATCAACGATTATATGATCAGGTTTGCTGTATAATTTGTAACCAATAAATTTAATATATTCTGACAGATTGATCGAGGAACCATTAAACATTATCTGCTGGTTGCTTCCATTAGTTTGATCACCCATAGTGGTCCATGACGTTTTACTTACAGATAAGTGCAAACCAATAAGGGTTAGCTGTGTTTCTAAGGCAGTTAACATTTTTTCAATTTCAGTACGTGACAATGCTAGAAGGAGCAAATCATCTGCATAATTGATAATTCCAACCCAGGTATCCTTTATAAAGCAGCCAAGGCCAAGTCGCTCCATATTATCAACAACATCATGAATATAGAAGTTGAACAGAGAGGGCGAAAGCAGCGAGCCCTGCTTAACTCCGTTAAACCAAATAAAAAAGCTTCTGTTTATTCTTTCACCATGTTTGATGAAGTTTTTAGTGTTGCGATAATAATAAAGTAATATACAGCAAATGAATGGATTCAATATTTTGGATAGCCGGTCGAATAGAACAACATAATCCACCATGTTGAAAGCGGAACTGATATCTGTTTGACAGGCGTAGATAGTGGATCCCCTGGATTGAAAATTATTAATCACCTCCAATGCAAGAGATATGGCCTCATCACAACCAATTCTTTTTTGATAGGCCATTGACATGCTATGAGGTTTGTCAATCTCTACTAGAAATTCCGATAAGCAGATCGCCTCTAAAACCTTTGCATATATGTTGATGCTGGCAATCGGCCTGTATGACGGTGTCTCATATAAACTTCTACCATGACCTTTGTAAACCATTGAGAGGATGGTTTCTCCAAACACCTCTGGCACACATCCAACTTGAATTCTCGTATTTAGGATAATACCGATATGATAGCATATTACAGATGGATCTGCACATATTAAGTGTTCAACAACTAGACTCCTACTGTCGGGCGCCTTTCGCTTTGATAGTGATAAGATAGCCTCATATATCGTGTTTGCTTCAATTGTAGGCATGCTTGTAGATTCCATTCTAGAACGTAGATATCTTTCAATGTCATCAAAATTCTGTTCACCCTATGCTGCATGGAGGTGGCAAGTTTTCTTGATCAATGACCTAGAATACCTGACCTGACCTGTATGGAGTTTACAGGTATATGAGACATTTCTTTTGTCGACCTATTTCCTTTTAAATCTTTCTTGAACTCTAAACATTATAACACATAACTGCGCGCGCATTACATGAAGTGAAGCTGAAGAATATGTATGTAGTAGCAAATACCACACTAGATGGAGTTTACAGGTATAGGATAAATTTCTTTTGAAAACGTTTAATGGGTGTATACACTGTAAATGTGTTCTATTGAACATACAGTATTGTCTTATTTTAGTACTGAACCGATTGTAATATGTTACTGGGTAGCACCTACGCGTAGATGCATAGCACATAAAAGTAAAGTAAAGTAAATTTTCTTCGGCCACTAGGCCAGGGATCTGACGTGTCAGACGTGTCGAAAGTCTGACGACTTATTTCCAGTGCGGTCCCCCCAGAACTTTACTCCCCAGAGGAAACTCCAGTACTCTTTTAGCTACCACTTAAGGATGCAAGGCAGAGATGCGCCCTGGCTGGTCCCTTTAAAGCATTCGTGCCGAAACGAAAACTGCCCTGGTCCATGTGAGGATCGAACCCACGACCTACGGTTGATGTGAATTCAATGGAACCACTACACCAAGGTGGAACCTTGGTGGATGGAACCTATGTTAAGCACATACGCGTAGTATGTTAAGTATATATATATATAGGGTAAGTAAGTATATATACTGATATATGGCTACTGATATACAGATATAAGCTAGGCCTACCACCGGTAACGGTACCTAATACAGTAATAGTCAGATAGTACCGGTCAGCCGGTATTTAATTTAATTGGTTTATAGGCCTAACTGTATAATGCAATGATATGATAAACTTTTGATGCAGTAATGCCGTATTGTATTCTATGCCGATTTAATGTCACAAGTAGGCGGCTTACACGTGGTTGGGTATCCAGCAGACGGTGTTTGTCTACGACGCCGAGTCTGCGAGTAGAAATATTCCAGACAGCGGCGGAAGCTGTAAAGGATGTATCAGATAATTCTACTCTGTTGGTTGGCGGATTCGGTCTTTGTGGGATTCCGGAAAACTTAATCGCCGGCCTTCTGAACTCCGGTGTAAAGGGTAGGTAGGTAGGCCTATGCGTTCTTTATGTATCATTAGGTAGGCCTACTTCTGTACGTACTGACGTACAGGGTAGGCTGGTAGGCCTACTGGGTACTCTACTCTCCGTCCAGCCTTCCTTAGTAAGCCGGAAGTCGGCCGGTATCTGGTTATGCAGGTAGCCTGTATGGTACCGTACCGGTACCGGTGTGCCGGTAGGCCTAGGCCTACCTCAGTACCTGACTGCCTGACGTAGTTAAGTTAGGTCCTGCTTCCTTCAGTCCTTGTTTAATTTAAAGTCTGAAAGTTGTTCATTGCCAACACTTTCTTCTTTTTGTTATCATATTAATTACCGGTACCGCACAAACTCTTTAATTTTGAAACTACTGAACTACGGTACCGGTACCGGTAATTTAGGATTATAAAATAAATAAACTAAAAACTAATTTTGATATGATACAGTCTGCAGTCAGACAGTATGGGCTGTTAAAATATGGCTAAACATTCTGACATTTGTTTTTTCTAAAAATTTTCAAATTTCCAGTCGCTCTCTAGCGGATTGAATGAAACAAGAATTGCGGTTAAAATGCTACCGGTACTAGTCATTCAATTTTATGTGAAATGATCTGACTGTCTGAAGCCAATTTTTTTCGAATTACGAAGGTGGGCTGGGCTGGGGCTCCACAAAAGTTATCGGTTAAAATTTTTAGTTAACCTTTTTATGAAAATTAATTACCGGTAGGCCTAACAGTCAGACAGTCCTGTCTGACTGCCTAATTCAGGCAAATATTGTAAAAGATTACAGGTAATATTTATGAATATTTCATTTGGCAAAATTTAACAAATTTTTGGCTTTCATCCGAAAAATTGGCTATAAAAACAGAAATATAAAAATTCCAACCGATAGGCCTAACTTTTAAAGAACAGCCGAACCCGAAACCACTTCGAATGAGTCAAAAATAAAGAAAATTGGTTAAAAATGGCGGAGGAGTAGGCGCCTACGGTTGTATTTTGAAAAATGAAAAATGTCATTCCGAGATAATTTCCTTCAAATTTTAAACCTTCCCGCCAGAACTGGCTGTCTGTGGTCTGATTGGTTAATCATTTCTGGCACGAAGGAAACACACCACCGAGCTAAAACTTTCCTTATGGGGGTTTTCGGACTGTCGGAGTCGCTGACTTCATTTCCGATGTCAGTTTTAAATTTTGATGCAATCTAGTCTGTCTGTCGGTTCTGTCTTACAATTTCACTGACAGACCGTCATACATAAAAATTATCTTGATCGATATGCTTCGTTTCTTTATACATCAAACTCTCAGTTCGGATTCAAGTCAGACCTCGGCACGGAACTATGTGTCTACGCTTTGAAAGAAACTATTCAACATTATATTATAAATGACAGTCCTGTTTTTGTAGTATTCCTTGACTCGTCGAAGGCCTTCGACTGGGTGAACCATTACAAATTATTTTCGAAGCATATCGACAGGAATGTACCTTTATTTTTTATTCGCATTATACGGTTTTGGTACAGATTTCAACATCTTTCTGTCCGGTGGGGAGGTTGCGTGCCTGTTTCGTTCACCGTATCCAACGGTACGAAACAGGGCGGGATCTTGTCACCGAGATTCTACAACCTTTATGTAGATGATCTCAGTGTCGAGTTCACCGAATCAGGCGTCGGCTGTGTTGTCAGTGGCCAGCGGGCTAACCACTTTATATATGCTGATGACCTAGCCTTGGCTTCTAATTCTATACATGGGCTCAACACTCTTATTCAGATATATGAAAAATATGCAGATTCCCATTCCATAAAATTCCAAAAAATCGAATCTTATGATATTTACACCTAAATCAAATAAAAATTTACTTGCAAACAATATTACTGTTAATTGTTCGAAATTGGAGACTGTTTCTAAATACAAATACTTGGGTCACATAATACATAACTCAACAGATGATAACTTTGATATTTTAAATCAACTTCATAGTTTGTATAAACGTGGGAATCTGCTTATTTCTAAATTTAAATTTTGTTCTAGAACTATCAAGCGTAAATTGTTCCAATGCTTTTGTACGCAATTTTATTGCAATGCATTGTGGTCCAGGCGAATTCTGAGTCTCAGCATATATAACAAACTGCGCGTTGGCTATAACAATATTGCTAGGCGTCTATTCGGGTACAGCTACGACTGTAGCGTTTCACTAATGTTCGGGGAACTCAACTTACCCAAATTTTGTCACATTAGATTCAATGCAATAAATTCGTTGTTCCGCCGTGTCGACAATAGTGAAAATAGTATTGTACGGGCGGTTGCATTGGCCACTATTCATACATAATCCAGTCCCTGGCCTTAAGTCCCGTAGGAATTTCGAGGTGGACGCCGTTTCTCACTTGAACTGGGTTTGGGGTCCAAAAATGAAGAAAAAAAATTGGGTAGACTTTTAGGTTCCTGGGCCTAAGTTTTTTATGACGTCATTTTATGACGTCATAAATATACAAATATTCATCTGTGTCCTCATCACTTTTCCAAATCAAGAGTACAAATGATAATTATTATTTAGCTGTTGTTACCAGAGTTAACCAAATATAACGGTTTTACGATGCTCCAATTCATCATAAACCACCGATCGAAGCGAGTTATAAAGAAACGAGGGCACAGTAAAATAGTTATATTGATATGATCACTGAGTGAATTTATTATGAAATGTTATATAATGTTAATTAAATGCTATGAATTATAAAATGTTCTTATTATGGAATATTTTCGCACTCCATTTCAAAATTGCATTTGCAAATCTTATCTTTCGATATCTTTCCGGCATCTGCATCGCATAGTATTGCACTTCTTGCAGAAGCAAGTGGCTATGGCACAAAACAAATGGCTATAAAAAACTTATGCCCAGGAACCAGAAAGTCTACCCAAGTTTTTTTCACCCATATATGTATGTCCAACTAGGATTCGGTGAGAAACCCCGTCCACCCCAAAATTCCTACGGGGTCTAAAGCCAGGGACTGGAGTAACAAGCAGGTTGCGTGAATCCATATTTTATCTATGAAATACAATTATTATCTTGTAATTATCTAATGTACGGAACGTTTTAGTCTATTAACATTTTACCATTTGTTTATAAGTTTACTGTGCTACTATTTCTTACTAAGTATGATGTATGTACTAGCGTCTCGTGCTTCGCCTTAATATATTTTTCCTACATATTAATTGATGTTACTTGTGGTTTATCGTGCTTGTATGTATTGTGTATGTTATGTATTAATAATTAGTCGACTGTTTTACTATGGGCGTACGTTAGCCTGGATTAAAGAATATAAAAAAAAATAATAATAACAGCAATAACTTGCGAACTAAAAGAGGTTTCGCTAAGCGGTTTTAAGATTTCAAATCCTCATTAAATTCTGCTAAAGATTAAATCAAAAACCACATATTTTAAATTTTGACATGGGGGGGGGGGGGGGGGGGGGGGGTGGAGGGTGGCACTCCCCCCTGCCCCCCCCCCCCCCCCCCCCCCCCCCCCACCCTTAATAATATAGTATTTAATTACAAAGTGCTGAAGTGACTTTAAAATAATTGAATTCTATTTTTGTGGCTGGTGCCTGCACGGAGGATCCCATTATTTCAGACACCAGTTTAAACAAACAAACAATATACATACATACAGTAGAAAAATACATTTACAATTCTTAAAATGGGCCTACAAAAAACTTACTATTGTGACAAAACTAATTTCAATACGTGCCGGTACATTAATATGTTTACATTTATTATGTTTAATCGTGGAAGCTGATTCCGAAATATAAATGTATCTTTCAATTATTATTTATCTATATTTTTACAATCTTATTTTACTTACAGGATTAACCGCTGTGAGTAATAATGCGGGCGTTGAGACATTCGGACTTGGGCTGCTCCTAAAGAACCGACAGATCCGACGGATGATATCGTCATACGTCGGAGAAAACGCGGAATTCGAGCGGCAATACCTGCAGGGTGAGTTGGAGGTGGAACTAACGCCGCAGGGAACGTTAGCGGAACGGATTCGGGCGGGCGGGGCAGGGATCCCGGCGTTCTACACGCCCACCGGGTACGGGACGCTGATACACCAGGGCGGCGCCCCCATAAAGTACGACGCCGCTGGGGGCGTCGCGTTGGCCAGTAAACCCCGGGAGGCCCGGGTGTTCAACCGACGGAACTACATCATGGAGGAGGCCATCACCGGAGACTTCGCCTTGGTTAAGGCCTGGAAGGCGGACCGACTGGGTAACCTGATATTCCGCAAGACGACGCGGAACTTTAACGTGCCGATGTGTAAAGCGGCGCGGGTTACCGTGGTCGAGGTAGAGGAGTTGGTAGAGTCGGGGAGTCTCTCCCCGGAGGAGATCCACGTTCCCGCGATCTACGTGGACCGGCTGGTCGTCGGGGGCCGGTTCGAGAAGCGCATCGAGCGACGGACTGTCCGCACAGCGGCGTCCGGGACAGCGGCACCCGGAGGGGCCGGCTCGGAATCCGCACGCCAACGGATCATCCGACGCGCCGCGCTCGAGTTTAAACACGGGATGTTCGCTAACCTCGGGATCGGGATGCCGATGTTGGCCAGTAATTATATTCCTAAAGGTTAGCCAACCGGTTAATTAGACAAACTTTACTCTTAAGTTCATTGATTAGTTTCGTTTAAAGGTAGACAGACTTATTTGCCTTTATTCAACTCCTATTGCCTATTAAACTGTAGTAATATTTTCTTCCTAAGACCGTTCCCATGGAAACCAGATTTTTCCCAGATATGTGACCTATCCTGATGAGTAGTATATACATGCAAAAATTAGGATAATATTTCTTAGCGAAAGTAGTTGATTTTCCTTAGCTTCGTGGAACAGACAAACAAACATTAACAGACAAACAAACATTAACAGGCAAACAAACAAACATTAACAGACAAACAAACATTAACAGACAAACAAACATTAACAGTCAAACAAACATTAACAGGCAGACAAACAAACATTAACAGACAGACAAACAAACATTAACAGACAAACAAACATACATTAACAGGCAAACAAACAAACATTAACAGACAAACAAACATTAACAGACAAACAAACATTAACAGTCAAACAAACATTAACAGGCAGACAAACAAACATTAACAGACAGACAAACAAACATTAACAGACAAACAAACAAACATTAACAGACAGACAAACAAACATTAACAGACAGACAAACAAACATTAACAGACAGACAAACAAACATTAACAGACAGACAAACAAACATTAACAGACAAACAAACATTAACAGACAGACAAACAAACATTAACTGACAAACAAACAGATAGACAAACATTAACAGACAGATAAACAAACAGACAGACAAACAAATAGACGAACAAACATTAACAGACAATCAAACATTAACAGAGAAACAGACAGACAGACAGACAAACAGACAGACAAACAAATAGACAGATAAACAAACAGACAAACAGACAGATAGACAAACAGACATACAAACAAACATTAACAGAGAAACATACAGACAACAAACAGACAGGCAGACAAACAAACAGACAGATAGACAAACGGACAGACAAACAAACAGACAGTTAAATAAACAAACAGACAAACAAACATTAACAGACAGATAAATAAATAAACAAACAGACATATAGACGAACAGACAGACAAACAAACATTAACAGACAAACAAACATTAACAGACAGACAAACAAACATTAACTGACAAACAAACAGATAGACAAACATTAACAGACAGATAAACAAACAGACAGACAAACAAATAGACGAACAAACATTAACAGACAATCAAACATTAACAGAGAAACAGACAGACAGACAAACAAACAGACAAACAAACATTAACAGACAGAGAAACAAATAGACAAACAGACAGATAGACAAACAGACATACAAACAAACATTAACAGAGAAACATGCAGACAACAAACAGACAGGCAGACAAACAAACAGACAGATAGACAAACGGACAGACAAACAAATAGACGAACAAACATTAACAGACAATCAAACATTAACAGAGAAACAGACAGACAGACAAACAAACAGACAAACAAACATTAACAGACAGAGAAACAAATAGACAAACAGACAGATAGACAAACAGACATACAAACAAACATTAACAGAGAAACATGCAGACAACAAACAGACAGGCAGACAAACAAACAGACAGATAGACAAACGGACAGACAAACAAACAGACAGTTAAATAAACAAACAGACAAACAAACATTAACAGACAGATAAATAAATAAACAAACAGACATATAGACGAACAGACAGACAAACAAACAGACGAACAAACAGTATAACAGAGAAACATACAAACATCAAAAAGGCAAACAATCAGACAGACAGACAGACTCACAAACAAACAAACAGATAGACAAACAAACAGACAGTTAAACAAACAAACAGACAAACAAACATTAACAGACAGAGAAACAAATAGACAAACAGACAAACAAACATACAAACAAACATTAACAGAGAAATATACAAACAACAAACAGATAAACAAACAGACAGATAGACAAACAGATAGACAAACAGATAGACAAACAGACAGACAAACAAACATTAACAGACAGAGAGAAACAAATAGACAAACAAACAGACAAAAAACCACGACACACACGAGACTAGAAATATAAATAAATCTCAGAGGTTCATTATTTATCTTCCATAGACATTACGGTTTACCTACAAAGCGAGAACGGAGTTCTAGGGTTGGGGCCTTTCCCTACAGAGGATGAGGTTGACGCCGATCTGATCAACGCCGGTAAGGAGACTGTAACCGTGGTAACCGGATCTTCCTATTTCTCTTCCGATGAGAGCTTCGCGATGATTCGGGGAGGCCATGTTGATTTAACGATCCTGGGAGCCATGCAGGTCCGTAGATAACAGGGGCAATCGGCTGGATTTAACGATCCTGGGAGCCATGCAGGTCCGTAGATAACAGGGGCAATCGGCTGGAATTATTCGACACTCGACATTCTTTAGTTATACCGGTAAACAATTAAATGATTTTGATTTACTCGTCAAAAAATGAAAAAAAGAAAAATCTACTCGTATACTTTACTTACCTCGCTGCGCTCGGCGAATAGGCCGACTCGACTCGCCCAGCCCAGATAGACCATATCCTGTTTCGAGTCATTCCATTTATAATCAACCAGAAAATTGTCAAAATGACACCAAGGTCTCCCGTTCAGACTCATATTTTGCATGCATATGAAACCAATATATAGAGAATACTATGCAAAATTTGGGCTCATTTGGTTCAGTGGTTCATGAGTTATTGCAATTTGAAAATTGTCTCTCTATGCGGCATGCGCACCGATTTGCGGCTCCTCGACATAGTACTTTTTTTTTAATTTTAGATAACATTTGTGAAAAACTACCCAACAAAATGTTTATGGGGGGTTTTCGACCATGTAGATCCCGAATTTTGGGTTAAAAATAGTAAATTCCAATGCCTTGTTTGGTTTTCAGCAAGATAAATTTCATTCGCTATAGGGTATTTTCAGTCAAAAAATTCATGATGTTGGTTAACTTTATTTTCTTTGGGACCAAGTTAGTTTAAAAATACCATCAATGTGTAATAGATAGCAAAAGGATTCATCCCCGCCCCGTTTTCCAAACTTGTGCTACATCAATTTGATAATTTGAATATTCGCGACATGTCGCGAAAGTTCGCGACATGTCACGAAAGTTCTCGAAAGTTCACGACATGTCACGAAACCTTGTGCTCTAAGCTAAAAAAGCTGAAGTGACACTACATTTGGCAGATAGGCCAGGCCTACTTCATAACACTTTTGCATGTTTACATCTTTTCTAGGTAAGTACTGCTCTACTATTGATTAGTTTTAATAATTTAATGTGATTAAAATAATATCATGTCGTAACTTTTTTTGATCACAAGAAAATGACAAATTCGAATCCGAAAAGATTTTTGAAAACTGATCACCCCTTCAAAAGTTATACCACTTTTAGGTTTTTTAGATAAAATGTACTTGTAAACAAGGCAGTCACTGCTTAAACGTTGGCCCGAGTAGCTTGAAAGAGCAGCCTTGGAATTCCTTGCACCTTATTGGCTGATCTTACTTTGGAGACATCTCATTGGCCAGAGGTGTTTCTGCTGGTTATAAAAGCTAGTGCATAAGCTCATTCCACTTGCCTTTTTGAGCTTAATCAAAGCTGTCAAATCTCCTTTTGTGTATTGAATTGTTTTCTTATCTTTTTATATAATAATAAAGTGCGCAAATTTTAGCAAGTTTGCTTTATCTTATTTTTTATTTCCTTTATCATAGACTATCAACTAGCCAAAACAGTCCTTATTAGGACTACCAGTAAATTAGAACTATTTTTTTTGTGAATTTTAACTGTATTTTGTTTTAATTAATTGTTATTTCTTTTAATTCACTGTTGATTGAGTTCTGTGAGTAATGTCTGTATTAAATTGTTGCAATCTCGCAACATTACTTAATGATGAAGGTGCCTGTCACAAGACAACATATAACAGGTCAAAAGCTCTTAAAAACGTGACAGAGTTGCCAGATCATAACCTGCAACTTCTAAAGTGGCGAACCGGGTTTAAAGATATACAGCTAGACTGCGATTTTAATATTTGCTTACATCATGAGTATATATATTTAGGTCCCATTTATGAAAGACAATTTAAGAAATGTTGCAACGTTTTTCAGAAGGAAAACCACGCACCTAAAGGTGATCGTGTTATTTCAATAGCAAATGCAATCCAATTTCAAAGTATGGGGTTCTCTGTAATTCCTGGATGGAAACTATGCCATCGCTGCTTAACTGAATTAAATAAACGTAACATTGAGACTGAACATGAACTGATCGAAAATGTAGAGCTTAGTGATACTGATAGTGTTTCTGCACACTCTACAGATTCAGAGATAGGTGCAATTCAAAGAAGTGAAGCTAAAGAAATTGCTCGAAAGAATCTGGATACAATGTTGGTTGATAGTGGTTTGACACCTATTAAGCTCCATGGGAAACGAATCTTGCCCTATTCTAAAGATAAATTTGAACGCACCGTCAAGTCTTTGAGGCATTCGTTTGGAGATGCATAACTATGTATTACTAATTTATTTAGTAATTTTAAGAAAAAGACACCAGCAAAAGATTTTAAAAATATCAGGGTCGGAACCAGGGTGTTGAAGTATACCAAAAACGGAAATCAGTTAGTTTGGGCATTTTTATTTTATAAAACATTGGTTCAGCCCCACCGTGCCACCCTCCACCCCATTTTTGTGCAAGGAAACGACACTTATAATGCTCTCTGACATGTCTGGTGTGTTCCAAAAGTCACTGGGATTGAACAATTGTAATTGGAATACATCTTCATGGGTATTAATTAGGTCTAGACCGGTACTTTTTGAGGCTGATAGGCAAAGTAGATTTTGAAAAACGAAATCCTCAGAAACGGGTTTTAAAAATAACTTTTCTGAATTTTGTAACTTTTCTAAATAAAAATTATTTAGAGTTTCGGACCCTATACTATATTTATTACTTGATAACGGTAATTTCTTAACTAAATTAGAGGCAACATTAGTAAAATAATTATTAAATAAATTACTAACTAGAGTATGATCATGAATCAGCTCACCGTTATCTTGCAGAACAATATTCGATTTAGATTTAAGGTTTTTATAACCTAAAGATTTTAGGGTAGACCATAGACTTTTAGGATTATCTTTATTCTCATTTATTTTGTTGTACAAATATTCAGATTTAGCTTTTTTTATTTCCCGTTGGACAAGGTTTCTATATTTGTAGTTATTATTATAATCAGCTAAAACACGGTATTTCCTAAATTTATACAAATAGTTATCTCTTTCTCTGATATTACTAAGAATACCCGAGGTCATCCAGGGCTCAGTGCGTTGTTTAAGACTAATTTCTTTAATTGGTGCTACAGTATTAAGTGCCTTTAAAAATATATCTTTAAAAACAGTGTACGCAAGGTTAATGTCAGCGGCCTTAAAACAGGGTTCCCTGTCAGAATTAACTAACAAACTTAAAAAGCGTTCCTTGCTGTAATTTTTCATAGACCTAACTGTTACTGCTTTATGATCCCCGAAAAAAGATTTTTGTGTCTTTCTTGTGCAAAAAACTATAAAATGATCGCTTAGACCTATAGGTAAAACCCCAGATTGAGAAATAATATCGGTATTATTACAAAGGATGTGATCTAGTAAAGTATAAGTTTTACTGGTAATTCTGGTAGAATCTCGAATAATTTGTTTTAAACCAAACAAATTTAAAATACTTTGGTACTGTTTACATATGATGGGGGATGCTTTGTGATGGTAACAGATATTAAAATCACCTAAGAAATATATTTCACAGTCTGACCTAAGATTACATAAAATTGTATTTTCAAAATTTTTCAAAAAATCTGATTGTTTAGGGGGCCGATATAAAGTACCGATTAAAATAGGTTTAGTTTTAGGAAGTAAAAGTTCCACCAGTAAAACTTCGTCACAAGTCTCTAAATCTTCCCTACGATTAAAAGCTAAATCACATCGAATGTAAGTACAGACACCACCGCCGTGTCTGTCCCTATCCTTACGTAAAACTACGTAATTATCAATATAAATTTCTCCATCAGAAACGCTATCATCGAGCCAAGTTTCAGAGATTGTTAAAACTGCTGGGTTGGATTTATTGATTAAAATAGGAATTTCAGTTGCTACGCCTTAACCATGTACATAAAGTGTATAATGGTAAATGTCCCAATTACCTAAAACAAAAATTCAACAGAGTACGCGATACACACTCTTACAGTACCAGAGCTAGTGCTTCAAACTTCTACCTCCCGAATTGTAAATCCTTTGAATCTGATACTTTCTTTTTTAACGGCATAAAAAATTGGAACGCTCTGCCTAATGAAATTAAAAACCTAGATAATCAACATTCTTTTAAATCTGCAGTTAAATCTCACCTCCGTGTGCAATGTAAAAATAGGTACAATAGTCCTACAGTAAGTAATTAGTTTATTAATTATTTACTATTTATATTGTAATTACGTTTTATATTAAATTGTTCTGTACATTACATCTTTATCGTTGAGTCGGACATTGTCACGCTCTCGGTAAAGTTGTACATGTACATAGTGTAATTACGTTTTATATTGGTTTTAGGTTAGCGTAGTGTAATATTGTATTTGTAACCAAGTAACATAAAGGACCCCCTTGGAAATAAGCTGCAAAGCTTTAGGGGTAATCCTATATGTTATGTTGGACAATACCTTTATACCGGTACATTGTTTGGTGTATTTGTTATTGTTTTTACATAATGTATAAATAAATCTATCTATCTATCTATCTATCATTAAATCTCCAATATTATGTTTTAATTTAGGTTAGCCAAACCGGCGATATAGCTAATTGGATTATTCCTGGTAAATTGGTGAAGGGAATGGGAGGAGCGATGGATCTGGTCTCGGCCGGGGCAGCGGGTACTAAGTGTGTCGTTACCATGGAACACAATGATAAACAAGGACGACCCAAGATTCTAGAATCCTGTACATTGCCATTAACCGGGAAGGAATCAGTTGATATGATAATTACTGAGAAGGCGGTGTTTGAGGTTGGTTCGTTTGTCTTTAACCTTGACTTGTCATTAACTTCGCAACTTAACTATGTAATTAACGCTCGATTTATTAATTTACGACGGCCATTTTATTGTTTAATTTAATTTAATTTATTTTCTTAGATTCGACCACACCAGGGACTGACACTGATTGAAGTGGCTGAGGGTCTAACAGTTGCAGACATCGTACAATGCACTGGTTGTGAGTTTAGTGTCAGAGAAAACGTTACAACTATGGGACAGGTTGAAGTCAGTTAAAGGCAACTCTGTGCTGTACCAATATATGTTGCTGCGAGAGAGTTCCTGGCCTTTATTCTGTATTGATTGGTGTATTATGAGTTAGGGCCAGCGTGTTTTTTAAAATTTTTTTCTGTCGTTTGTAAAATTATGTTTGTGATCGATTATTAGATGGAACATTAGGTTCAACATCGTGTCGGGGTAGCAGATTTGTGTAAAAGTGGTTTAATCTTCTCAAAACAATACTGCAAATTTCAAATTTGGTTTGCAGAAAGCCAACCCGCAGTAGACACATTGTGATCATAATTTAGTTCACCAAGTTTAGGCAATTACGCCCACAAGTACCTGTTATGATATCCTTAAAGATCGCGTATGTCGTAAATATAATTGGATAAGTGATATATGGTCACATTTATTGTATTACCGGTAGAATATATATGATCTAATCTGTATGTGATATCAAGATGTGGTTTTTAACTGGTACCATCATACTGCTGTACTGTCTTATTCTGTAAGTGCTGTTGTTTCAACTGGAAGTGCATAAAAGTAATATTGTGGTTAATATATCAATCAAACTGTAAGCAATTATTGAGTCCAGCCTTTCTTTGCCAATAAACACAAACTTCCACTATACTATCCACAACATGGTGCCTGGACCCGGATTTACCGTTTAACTGATTTATTAACCGTCCGACCGGTAAAAGAGTACCGGCTGACCGGTACCAATCTGCCAGCCACCAGTAATATACCTACTTACCTGTACATGCTGACATGCAGTACATTGCTGTACTGACGAGTGCGAGTTGGTTTGCAGTATTTAACGATGAGTAAACAGAACGGTAGCGATTTATCAAGTTTATGTCGTAGACGTAAGGGTCACCGTGGCACGGCCAGACGATTGGCAAACGAACTAAACAATTTGATTGCAGGTGAGCCCAATACAGACGATATTTACGATAAATATACACAGTTACAAAACCAGCAAACCAAGCTCAACGCTATAGACGAGCAGATTGAATTTCTTATCGAAGACGAAGACGAATTGGCGGATGAAATAGATGGCGTATCCGAATTTAACGGAAGTTTCTCGAGAGTTTTACGAATTGCGGAACGAATGATGTCACCCTCTCCCCCTACTACTGTCTATAACGATGTATCAACTCCGCAATCGCATCCCCATCCATCCACCCACATTCATACGCGTACCGGTTCCAATTACAGTCAAAAACTACCTATTCTCCAGTTACCACACTTTTCAGGTACAATATTGGAATGGCCCAACTTTTGGGATCGATTTCAAAACGCTGTGGACGACCGCACAGACTTAGCCGGAGCGAGTAAGTTTAGTTACCTGCAAGGCCAGTTAACGGGGGAGGCTCGACAACTGGTTAGTAATTTTCAACATACGAATGAAGATTATATCGAAGCGATCCGTTTACTCGAAGAAACATACGGTAAACCTGAGTTGATCTTACAAGCCCGAATGTTTGCAATCTTCGATATCGAAGAACCAAAGGCTACAGCTAAAGATTTATCCGCCTTTCGAGCTAAATACGAAGCACACATTCGAGGAATAAAAAACCTTGGGGCGGACGTTGATCAATCTGGATATGTTTACGCTGCTTTGTTACTGCGTAAACTTCCTCCCAAGATCAGAAATAACATTAACCGCGCTGCGAGATCAACTACATGGAAGCTAGAAGAGTTGCGAATAGCGTTGCAACAGGAGATAGAACAGCTCCGCGCGATAGAAGAAGAACTGTCACTTCCATCTGCGAGTTCAAAGCAACGTCTAGAATCCAAACCTAGAAACGAAACGAATTATAGTCGGGACGTAACGGCAGCCTCATTTTATACCGCCACTCCCAATCCGCGTTACGAGATGAAATGTTTTCTTTGCGATGGTCCTCACTCCATAATGAGTTGCGATAAATATACATTACCAGATAGTAAAAATACGAGAGCGAGGGAATTACGTTTATGTATAAATTGTATGCGACCGGGCCATCGAGTTACCCAATGCCACAACCGAGAACGATGTCGAATTTGTCGACGACGTCACCATACATCTTTACACTACGATAATCCTAAATCTCCCTCGACTCCGTCAGAAACAGAAACTCAATCGCCAACACCCATGCCCAAACCACGTTCCGCAGTTCCACACGGAGGATCCACCAAAGCACCGTCATCATCTACCAACATTTGCACAACTTTGGCCCACCCACATAGCGAAGCAACGATTCTCCCGACAGCGATTGCGTCTATTATTAAAGAAGACAATTCGTTACACGAAGTCCGTACATTATTAGATCCTGGATCTCAACGGACTTTTATCCTACGGAGTGTAGCTGATAAGTTATGTCTCCCGATAATTCGCGAAATTTCTTTATCGATTGATGGCTTTACAAAGCTAGGCGTCCCTCAACGATATGATGTGGTTGAATTCTATATTTCCACGGATACCGGTACAGAGCGCCTAGAAGCCGCAGTAACCGATTGGTTCCCGGCTCGATTGTCGATGCCGGGTCGTAACGAAGTCATAGAGAAACTCTTATTCCGAGGATTTAAACTCGCAGATCCTGTTCTAGAACCGAACGCAGTTTTATTTTCATTGTTGATTGGGTTGGACCAATGTTGGAACTTTATCTCAGTTTCTCATACAGAAGAAGGAGTAAACCTCATCCCTTCGAAGTTTGGCGACCTGGTAGCCGGTCGTATAAATAATGCTCATAGTAGCATTGCATCTACAAACATAGAAACAGAAACTATTACTACTCTATTTATCGGATCGAGTGACGAGTTTTCTGAGAGCAGTAACGATCTGTTACCGCGTTTATGGGAGTTGGATTCCATTGGAATAAACGTAACAGCCGAAGATGAAATCGATAAAGCCATAATTACCGAATTCCAGAATAATATTCGTCTAATTGACGGCAGGTATTCAACGCAGTTACCATGGAAACCCGATCACCCACCTCTACCAATCAATTATGGGGTAGCAAAGAGTCGATTAGATTCACTAGTGCGCCGTTTAGTGAAAGAACCCCAATTATTAAATCACTATGGTAAAATTATAGCAGAGCAGTTAGAGCGAGATTTTATTGAACGCGTTGATTCTACCCATGATAATAATTTTTATTATTGTGAATCTAATTCCTCTAGTAATATTCATTATCTAGCACACCACGCTGTTATGAACCCGGGGTCGACTACAACGCCTATACGCGTTGTATACGACTGTTCATTTCGATCAAGACCTGGTAAACCAAGTCTTAATGACTGTTTATATTCCGGACCATATTTAGGAGAGGAATTAGGTTCTTTGTTATGTAGTTTCCGTATAAATCGTTGGGTCGCAATTGCCGATATTGAAAAAGCATTTTTGCAAATTAATCTCGATCCTATTGACCGAGATGTAACAAGATTTCTTTGGTTCAAAGACCCAAACGATATATACAGTGGTTCACAAACATACCGATTTAAAGTAGTTTTATTTGGTGCAACATCAAGTCAATTTTTGCTGAACGCAACATTACACCACCACCTTCAAAGTTATGATGACTCATCGAAATTAGCCAATTGGGCTACCATAATATTACGAAATTTGTACATCGATAACTTACAAGGTGGTGCGAAATCTGAATTAGAATTGATTGAATTTTATGGTGCTAGTTGTAAGATATTAGCCGCCGGTGGTTTCCCGTTACGTAAATGGGTGACTAACTCACCCAAACTTCAAGATATTATTTCTAATAGCGCTAATGGCCCTAAAATTACTAAAACATGCTACAATATTTTAGGTATGGAATGGAACGTTGAATTAGATGAACTATGTTTCCCTAATCGTACAATTGTATTATCAGATTGTGATAATATTACTAAACGCTTTGCAATTAGCGCGTTATCAAGAGTATATGACCCTTGCGGATTTTTAATGCCTGTTGTTATTAGAACTAGGATGTTTGTGCAGTTGCTATGGAAACTAGGTTGCGATTGGAACGGTATTTTACCGAGTGATATGATTCCAATTCTACACGAAATAATCTCAGATTTAAATTTGTGCATTAAATTTTCAGTACCACGACAATTACCTATAAGTACTGCAAGTAATTGTGAATTACATGTATTTTGTGACGCTTCAACCAAAGCCTATGGCGCTGTTGTGTATTTGGTCGATTGTGGAAAGTCATTTATTATATTTTCTAAAGCCCGAGTAACTCCAATAAATAAAAAACCCTCAATACCACAGTTGGAACTCACTGCTATTACTATAGGTGCCCGAATTGTAACATTTATTAAAAATTCATACAGTACAGAATTAAAAATTGAAAATCTTCACCTATGGTCAGATAATAAAATAGCTATATGTTGGGTACAGCATGAAAAATGTGAAAAACCATACGTTAGAAACCGAGTCAAAGAAATTAAGAAATTGTTACCAACTGTTGAGTTACACTATGTCCCAACCAATGACAACCCAGCCGACCTCATTTCACGAGGAGTGTCAGCCAAAGTATTCTTATCCAGTGATTTATGGCGCCATGGTCCACCGTGGTTGCCAATACCAACTACTTGGCCTAATGAATCGTGTGTAGTTAATTCAATTCATAACGAATTAACTGACATTAAAGATAACATTACATGCAGTGATATAGAACCCAATGACGTCATTACGTCCTCTGTGAACCCTATAAGTATTAATGATCCTGTACCTAACGAAGCCAACCTACTTATATCGAAGTACAACCGATTTCAGCGTCTTATTAATGTTACTGCGTGGGTATTTAAATTTATTAATTCATTGAAATCCCGGCTTTGTAGTAACCAAAAGGTTAGACAAACCCAGCAACCAAAACTTCGAGATTATAGTCTACACCCACTACTTAACGTATATGACATAAAGGTAGCTGAGTCTTGGCTTATACGCAGCATCCAACGTTCAAGTTATCCAGTTGAATACGAATATTTGACTTGTCTTGAGAATTCTAAGAAAGGGAGAGTCCCACATTTAGTTCGTCAACTAAATTTAAGTATAGTCGATGGCATAATTCGTTGCCGTGGCCGCATTGATAACGCTAACTTACCTTGGGAAACGAAGCAACCAATATTGTTACCACCCCAACATGCGTTTACATCATTAATAATCATCGACACCCATGAGAGAATGCATGGAGGCATTGCTAACACTATTGTTGAGCTACGCCAGCGCTGGTGGATACCTCGTATCCGTCAGCGAGTTTCGACTACAATTCGTAAATGCATTATATGTAATAAAATACAAGGTAAACCATACACCGCACCCCCACCACCCCCACTACCGAAAGTTAGAGTGGAATTTTCGAGACCATTTATTGTCTGTGGCGTAGACTACACTGGTAGTTTACTCATACAAGTTGATGATATAACAAGAAGTAAAGCCTATATAGCATTGTTTACATGTCCCGCAACTAGAGCCGTCCACCTAGAGATTGTCCTAGACAACACTGTTGATAGTTTTCTTAATGCTCTACGTAGATTTGTAGCTCGTAGAGGCCGTCCAAAACGTATTATCAGCGATAACGCTACAACTTTCGTAGCCGCCAAAGAATTCCTTGAAGAACTAGTCAATAGTGATAAAATTAAGAGATTTTTATTGTATTGGCATATCGATTGGGTCAACATACCAGTTGGCGCCCCTTGGTTTGGAGGGTTTTATGAAAGATTAATCGGTCTCTCGAAGAACATCTTCAAGAAAGTTATAGGTCGCCGTATTCTAACCTTAGAAGAACTCCAAACTGTCGTTGTAGAAATAGAAGCTTTCATGAACGACCGCCCCTTGACTTACATTACATCAGATAACCGAGACCCTGAACCCATAACCCCATCCCTTCTCATTTGTGGTTATCGATTCACTAGTATGAATGATTCCGTATTAGAATCCATTGATGATATTCGCAATGACCCCGACGCTGAAGAAGACGGCTCGATCCTTGTAAAACGGCAGAACGAGTTACAAAGTCTCCTTAGTACAGTTTGGGTGCGATGGCGTAAAGAATACATTACAGCACTTCGTGAATATCATCGCTGGAACACTCGTCAAACAGGCAACAAAACCCCTTCCGTAGGTGCCGTAGTCCTTATCAAACCTATCAATAACAACATTCCCCGAATGCAGTGGCCAATGGGAATCATTACAGAACTCCATCCCGGTTTAGATGGTCATGTCCGACACGTATCATTAAAGACGAAAAATGGTTATACAAGACGTGCTATTAAGAAACTGTGCCCTTTAGAATGCACTCGTAAGATCCCTATTGACATTAATAATATAAGTACTAACCACATCACACCTATTGATGACACCAACGATAAAAATACAATAGTTATTCGTCCGAGTGCACGCCAATCAGCAATGCAAGCGAATCAAAAAATAACAAAATACTTTGAATCAAGTGAGAGTGAAAATGATTGGGAAAATGAAAGTATGTAAATTAGTTTGTTTTATAAACCGAAAGTAATAGGAATAATGTTTTATATTAATGTGTACAGTAGTTTATTTACATGATAACTAATAATAATTTGTTGCGTTTATTTGCGAATAATTAATTTAGCCGCTTTATTTTTGTGTGATTTACATTTATTTTGTCTTTCGCCAACTGGCCGGCGGAGCATGTCGTAAATATAATTGGATAAGTGATATATGGTCACATTTATTGTATTACCGGTAGAATATATATGATCTAATCTGTATGTGATATCAAGATGTGGTTTTTAACTGGTACCATCATACTGCTGTACTGTCTTATTCTGTAAGTGCTGTTATTTCAACTGGAAGTGCATAAAAGTAATATTGTGGTTAATATATCAATCAAACTGTAAGCAATTATTGAGTCCAGCCTTTCTTTGCCAATAAACACAAACTTCCACTATACTATCCACAACAGCGTAGAATAAATGACGAATTTGTATTGAGTTGCGCAGAAACTGAATAATGTTTACCGGCAATCAACCGATCATTGCGGTTAGAATGGCCTGAGACCAGCGCGACATCGGCACATTGTCGGCACATTGTCTGCAATGTCGGCACATTGTCTGCATAGTTGGCACATTGTCTGCATAGTCGACACATTGTCTGCATAGTCGACACATTGTCTGCATAGTCGGAATATTATCTGCATAGCCGGCATATTGTCTGCATAGTCGGCGCATTGTCTGCATAGTCGGCATATTGTCTGCATAGTCGGCACATTGTCTGCATAGTCAGCATATTATCTGCATAGTCGGCATATTGTCTGCATAGTCGGCACATTGTCTGCATAGCCGGCATATTGTCTGCATAGTCGGCGCATTGTCTGCATAGTCGGCATATTGTCTGCATAGTCGGCACATTGTCTGCATAGTCAGCATATTATCTGCATAGTCGGCATATTGTCTGCATAGTCGGCACATTGTCTACATAGTCGACACATTGTCTGCATAGTCGACACATTGTCTGCATAGTCGGAATATTATCTGCATAGCCGGCATATTGTCTGCATAGTCGGCGCATTGTCTGCATAGTCGGCATATTGTCTGCATAGTCGGCACATTGTCTGCATAGTCGGCATATTGTCTGCATAGTCGGCACATTGTCAGCATAGTCAGCATATTATCTGCATAGTCGGCACATTGTCTGCATAGTCGGCACATTGTCTGCATAGTCGGCACATTGTCTGCATAGTCGGCATATTATCTGCACTGCATAGTCGGCACATTGTCTGCATAGTCAACATATTATCTGCATAGTCGGCACATTGTCTGCATAGGCGGCGCATTGTCGGCAGCGGCACATTGTCTGCATAGTCGGCACATTGTCTGCATAGTCGGCACATTGTGTGCATAGTCAACATATTATCTGCATAGTCGGCACATTGTCTGCATAGTCGGCACATTGTCTGCATAGTCGGCACATTGTCTGCATAGTCAGCATATTATCTGCATAGTCGGCACATTGTCTGCATAGTCGGCACATTGTCTGCATATTATCTGCATAGTCGGCGCATTGTCTGCATAGTCAGCATATTATCTGCATAGTCGGCACATTGTCTGCATAGTCGGCGCATTGTCGGCAGCGGCACATTGTCTGCATAGTCGGCACATTGTCTGCATAGTCAGCATATTATCTGCATAGTCGGCACATTGTCTGCATAGTCGGCACATTGTCTGCATAGTCAGCATATTATCTGCATAGTCGGCACATTGTCTGCATAGTCGGCACATTGTCTGCATATTATCTGCATAGTCGGCGCATTGTCTGCATAGTCGGCATATTATCTGCATAGTCGGCACATTGTCTGCATAATCGGCACATTGTCTGCATAGTCGGCACATTGTCTGCATAGTCAGCATATTATCTGCATAGTCGGCACATTGTCTGCATAGTCGGCACATTGTCTGCATAGTCGGCACATTGTCTGCATAGTCAGCATATTATCTGCATAGTCGGCACATTGTCTGCATAGTCGGCACATTGTCTGCATAGTCGGCAGCGGCACATTGTCTGCATATTCCGCACATTGTCTGCATAGTCGGCACATTGTCTGCATAGTCGGCACATTGTCTGCATAGTCGGCATATTGTCTGCATAGTTGGCACATTGTCTGCATAGTTGGCATATTATCTGCATAGTCGGCACATTGTCTGCATAGTCAGCATATTATCCGCATAGTTGGCACATTGTCTGCATAGTCAGCATATTATCTGCATAGTCGGCACATTGTCTGCATAGTCAGCATATTATCTGCATAGTCGGCGCATTGTCTGCATAGTCGGCACATTGTCTTCATAGTCGGCACATTGTCTGCATAGTCGGCATATTATCTGCATAGTCGGCACATTGTCTGCATAGTCGGCATATTATCTGCATAGCCGGCATATTATCTGCATAGTCGGCACATTGTCTGCATAGTTAGCACATTGTCTGCATAGTCGGCATATTATCTGCATAGTTGGCACATTGTCTGCATATTATCTGCATAGTCGGCGCATTGTCTGCATAGTCGGCATATTATCTGCATAGTCGGCACATTGTCTGCATAATCGGCACATTGTCTGCATAGTTAGCACATTGTCTGCATAGTCGGCATATTATCTGCATAGTTGGCACATTGTCTGCATAGTTGGCACATTGTCTGCATATTCCGCACATTGTCTGCATAGTCGGCGCATTGTCTGCATAGTCGGCACATTGTCTGCATAGTTGGCACATTGTCTGCATATTCCGCACATTGTCTGCATAGTCGGCAGCGGCACACTGTCTGCAAATTCCGCACATTGTCTGTATAGTCGGCGCATTGTCTGCATAGTCGGCATATTGTCTGCATAGTTGGCATATTGTCTGCATAGTAGGCATATTGTCTGCATAGTCGGCATATTGTCTGCATAGTTGGCATATTGTCTGCATAGTCGGCATATTATCTGCATAGTCGGCACATTGTCTGCATGATCGGCACATTGTCTGCATAGTCAGCATATTATCTGCATAGTCGGCACATTGTCTGCATGATCGGCACATTGTCTGCATAGTCGGCATATTATCTGCATAGTCGGCGCATTGTCTGCATAGTCGGCATATTATCTGCATAGTCGGCACATTGTCTGCATAGTTCCGCACATTGTCTGCATAGTCGGCAGCGGCACATTGTCTGCATATTCCGCACATAGTCTGCATAGTCGGCACATTGTCTGCATAGTCGGCAGCGGCACATTGTCTGCATATTCCGCACATAGTCTGCATAGTCGGCACATTGTCTGCATAGTCGGCAGCCGCACATTGTCTGCATATTCCGCACATTGTCTGCATAGTCGGCACATTATCTGCATAGTCGGCATATTATCTGCATAGTCGGCACATTGTCTGCATAGTCGGCAGCGGCACATTGTCTGCATATTCCGCACATAGTCTGCATAGTCGGCACATTGTCTGCATAGTCGGCAGCCGCACATTGTCTGCATATTCCGCACATTATCTGCATAGTCGGCATATTATCTGCATAGTCGGCATATTATCTGCATAGTCGGCACATTGTCTGCATAGTCGGCATGTTAGCGCTTTTAGTAAAATATGTTCTTTCAAACTCAATTTCATATATTTTGACTCTTTTGTTTCTTTGTGCAGGGATTCTATGCATTGAGGGCCTTAGATATTTTTTTCATTTCACAAGGTACACCGGTCAAGCCGGTATTTATATTGAAGTAAAAAGTATATATTAATACTGAATAAAAACCGAACAAACTATACAAAATTAAAAATGTCATAAGGTTCATAGGTTAATTATTGTAAATGGAGGAAAAATCTGTGCAAAAGATAATTATTTTAAGAAATACTGCAGTATGCGGTTATGTTTTGCCGCAAATCCGCATTGGCCAGAGTTATAACAGTTATATATAAAGTCCGCATTGACAATATCTTTTCCTGTTGGATGTCCGTGGTTTATGTGAGATTTCAGTGTCCGTTTGTGGTACCGGTTTACACACATTGAAAATAGTGAGGGTATCGGGAATTCTCGAGTCGCTCGCATATATGTACTTCCCAGTCCAGGATAGCGCCGCTTTGACTGATAGTTCCAGATAAGACCAAGACGTAGCAGCAACTGAAGTTTGAGATGTGGACTAACTACCAAACGCAGCATGCAATTAGTCACGTCACGGTATACCTCAAGTGATAGATCTCTACATCCTGAGAGTTTCCTTAATGTAGCATTATTGACGTACGATCCAACATAAAGAAGTCCCCTGAGTATCTTTCTATAATATGCATTCATAGATTCGATTTCATCTTGATTTAGATTCCCTATTATGAATTTTATTTTGTACAGAATTGCTGGTATGGCCATCCTGGACCAAAGATTGAACACTGTGTTTATGGTGTACCATCGAATGGTCCAGCCATTTTTGTGAAACGCTTGTGACATAGACGCAAGAGTTTGAATTATGACTGAGTAATTAGTGTTACAGTTATTATTTCCATATAAGGTGTGGCCAAGGAATTTGATTGTTTGGGATTCAGGGAATAGGCAATTTGCTGAGTTGATGAATAGGGGTCGGTATGTGTTTTTGGGTATAATGCTCATCCATTTTGATTTTGTGGGTTCCATATTTAGGTTCAATTTATCCATTTTCAATTCAATTCAATTATTATATTATTTCATGATAGATATATATAAATTTATTTACCGCACTTATAATATAGAAATATTGATATATATATGTATAGATGTATATTAAAAAAAAAAGTGCAGGCTGGTTATATGGCTGGTGGCAATAGCCGAGCTAGTCAAGGCCTCCAGCTAAACCAATTGGGGGGGGGGGGGGGGGGGGGGGTAGTAAAAATATATGTACTCACGGGTTGTCAGAATTTATAGTATTATTTGTATTGTATTTAATTAATTTCGTCAATTTTAAATATTTAAAATAATAAATCCAAAAGTGTAGTATCCTACCATGCGGCCCCTTAATAGATTAATTTTTATTTTTTAAATATGATTGTATTATTTTATTATATTATTACTATAATTATTTATTTATATATTAATATTATTTAAGTCATATTGTCTTTCAGGTGTTTTTTTAATGTTTGTTTAAATATTGTTGCGGATTTTATATTTATAATATTGTTTGGTAGACTGTTCCAAAATAAAGGTCCTAACACGGAGATAGATTGGTGAGCGACATGTAGATGAGTTAGAGGAATTACTAGTTTACCTGAGGCGGACGATCGGGTGTTGTAATGATGAAATTCAGATGATTTAGAAAATAGAGTCGATAAAGGGTGATTTGTATTTGATAAAGCATCAAAAAGTAGTTGGCCTAAGTGAAATTTAAATAGAGATTCAAGGGGGAGAATATTTAATGATCTGTAAATAGGGATAGAGGAAGCTTGGTAGTGGCTAAAAGTTATGCAGCGAATTATTTTATTAATTTTTATTCTAAGCGGGCGTATTGTCGTTGTATGTGTGGAACCCCATGCTAATATAGAGTATGTAATATACGGATGTACGAGACAGAAGTAGAGTGTGCGAAGAATTTCAAGGGGAAATATGTGCCTTAATTTATAAAAAATGCCTGATGTTTTGCAAATTTTAGCGAGGATATAATTAATATGTGATTTCCAATTTAGTTTTCGGTCCATCAATACACCTAGAAATTTCGCACACTCCACCTGTTTAATATTATTGTTTTTTATTTTTATTTTCGGTAAGCAGTCGTGCCGTTGATTACTGGATATGAAATATTCTGTTTTAGTTAGGTTTAGTGATAAGCGGTTGTCGACTAGCCAATCAGAGATCTTGTCTAGCTCGTAGTTAGCAGTAGTAATTAGTAGTTCAAGATCTTTGTGGCTATGAAGAAGGGTTGTGTCATCAGCGAAGAGGGTGGTCAGAAGGTTAGAAGCGTTAGGTAGATCATTAATATATAGTAAGAAGAGTAGTGGTGATAATACCGAACCTTGGGGAGTGCCACAACTCAGATGCAAAGGCGGTGAAAGACAGTTATTTAGAGAAACAGATTGTGACCGGTTTGATAAAAAGCTTTGAAATAAATTTTTTGGTGTTCCGCGGATTCCATATGTATCTAATTTTTTTAATAAAATGTTGTGATCTAATGTATCGAATGCTTTTTTCAAGTCGATATAGATAGCACAGGCTGAGTTTTTAGAGTCCAGTATAGATCGAATTTTTTCAGTAACCGTTAATATGGCATATGATGTTGATATTTTTTTCCTGAAGCCGAACTGTCGTGATGTTAAAATTGAAAAGCGTTCGAGGTAGTTTTGAAGTTGGGAATATATAATTTGTTCATAAATTTTGCTAAATACCGGTAAGAGAGAAATTGGGCGATAGTTATTTGGATCGAGTGGATCACCCCCCTTATAGTTTGGTATTATTTTAGCATATTTTAGGCAATCAGGAAAGTTTCCAATAGTAATAGATAGGTTAATTAGGTAAGTAAGGTGGTGAGCAAGTGGTTCAGCAATGGTTCTTAGAAGTTTAGTAGGAAAGTTATCATTAGTAGCGGAGTTTGTATTTAATTGTAGTATCAAGTAGTGGATTTCCGGGACAGTAGTGGGTACTAGAGAGAATGATTTAGAATTATAGCTACGGATGTGTCGGGTAGGTGATCGTACTGGGCGGGGCATAGAACGTTCTAATTTTGAGCCTATAGAACTGAAATGCTCATTTAATGTGGAGGCAATTTTAATAGGGTCATTTGTTGTTTTGATGCCGTCGCTCGTAATAAAATTCATCTTAGTTGGCATTGCCGATTTTTTGGATCTATGTAGAACAGAATTAATAACAGCCCAGGTTTTGCGCATGTTGCCTCTGTTTTTATTAAATTGTGACTCATAGTACGATTTTTCTGCAGCTTTTAATATTGTATTAAGACGTTTTTATATTTTTTGTAATTTGATTCGTTATATGCTATTGGAATTTTTAAAAATTTGGAGAAAAGTCTGTTCTTTTTTTTAATACATTTTAATAAGGCTTGAGTTATCCATGGTTTGTGTGTAATCTTCCTTTTCGGTATAAATTTTTTTGGTAGGTGTTTATTACATATTTTTTCAAAATATTGGTAAAAGTGTTCGA
>JAUCBJ010000801.1:0-33965 GCA_032718475.1 Nemertoderma westbladi | reverse complement strand
TCATTCTATTTGAAAATTGTTTATATTATTTACAACAATTCTATATTATAATAATATATTTTTAATTATACCTTTACTTGTTATTTCAAAAGTTATTTTAATTAACTAGACCATAATTATGTGCCGTTCAATGACATTTTAATGAATGTAACCCCCGGGTCATAATCCAGAAATTATATTACTGTTTGTTTTCTATTTTTTATTTAGCGTGAGTGTATCTCGATTCATATTGGACAAGCTGGTGCCCAGATCGGGAACTCCTGTTGGGAACTCTACTGTCTGGAACATGGAATCCAGCCTGATGGACAGATGCCGTCGGATAAGACGATAGGGTACGGGGACGATTCCTTTAATACTTTCTTTAGCGAAACGGGAAATGGGAAACACGTTCCTCGAGCAATATTCGTAGATCTAGAGCCAACAGTTGTAGGTGAGTTTATTGAGTTTATATTCGTAGATCTAGAGCCAACAGTTGTAGGTGAGTTTATTGAGTTTATATTCGTAGATCTAGAGCCAACAGTTGTAGGTGAGTTTATTAAGTTTATATTCGTAGATCTAGAGCCAACAGTTGTAGGTGAGTTTATTGAGTTTATATTCGTAGATCTAGAGCCAACAGTTGAAGGTGAGTTTATTGAGTTTATATTTGTAGAACTAGACCCAACAGTTTTAGGTGAGTTTATTGAGTTTATATTCGTAGATCTAGAGCCAACAGTTGTAGGTGAGTTTATTGAGTTTATATTCGTAGATCTAGAGCCAACAGTGTTGTAGGTGAGTTTATTGAGTTTATATTCGTAGATCTAGAGCCAACAGTTGTAGGTGAGTTTATATTCGTAGATCTAGAGCCAACAGTTGTAGGTGAGTTTATTGAGTTTATATTCGTAGATCTAGAACCAACAGTTGTAGGTGAGTTTATATTCGTAGATCTAGAGCCAACAGTTGTAGGTGAGTTTATTGAGTTTATATTTGTAGATCTAGAGCCAACAGTTGTAGGTGAGTTTATATTCGTAGATCTAGAGCCAACAGTTGTAGGTGAGTTTATTGAGTTTATATTCGCAGATCTAGAGCCAACAGTTGTAGGTGAGTTTATATTCGTAGATCTAGAGCCAACAGTTGTAGGTGAGTTTATTGAGTTTATATTCGTAGATCTAGAGCCAACAGTTGTAGGTGAGTTTATATTCGTAGATCTAGAGCCAACAGTTGTAGGTGAGTTTATATTCGTAGATCTAGAGCCAACAGTTGTAGGTGAGTTTATATTCGTAGATCTAGAGCCAACAGTTGTAGGTGAGTTTATTAAGTTTATATTCGTAGATCTAGAGCCAACAGTTGTAGGTGAGTTTATTGAGTTTATATTCGTAGATCTAGAACCAACAGTTGTAGGTGAGTTTATTGAGTTTATATTCGTAGATCTAGAGCCAACAGTTGTAGGTGAGTTTATATTCGTAGATCTAGAGCCAACAGTTGTAGGTGAGTTTATATTCGTAGATCTAGAGCCAACAGTTGTAGGTGAGTTTATATTCGTAGATCTAGAGCCAACAGTTGAAGGTGAGTTTATTGAGTTTATATTCGTAGATCTAGAGCCAACAGTTGTAGGTGAGTTTATTGAGTTTATATTCGTAGATCTAGAACCAACAGTTGTAGGTGAGTTTATTGAGTTTATATTCGTAGATCTAGAGCCAACAGTTGTAGGTGAGTTTATTGAGTTTATATTCGTAGATCTAGAACCAACAGTTGTAGGTGAGTTTATTGAGTTTATATTCGTAGATCTAGAGCCAACAGTTGTAGGTGAGTTTATTGAGTTTATATTCGTAGATCTAGAGCCAACAGTTGTAGGTGAGTTTATTGAGTTTATATTCGTAGATCTAGAACCAACAGTTGTAGGTGAGTTTATTGAGTTTATATTCGTAGATCTAGAGCCAACAGTTGTAGGTGAGTTTATATTCGTAGATCTAGAGCCAACAGGTGTAGGTGAGTTTATATTCGTAGATCTAGAGCCAACAGTTGTAGGTGAGTTTATTGAGTTTATATTCGTAGATCTAGAGCCAACAGTTGTAGGTGAGTTTATTGAGTTTATATTCGTAGATCTAGAGCCAACAGTTGTAGGTGAGTTTATTGAGTTTATATTCGTAGATCTAGAGCCAACAGTTGTAGGTGAGTTTATTGAGTTTATATTCGTAGATCTAGAGCCAACAGTTGTAGGTGAGTTTATATTCGTAGATCTAGAGCCAACAGTTGTAGGTGAGTTTATTGAGTTTATATTTGTAGAACTAGAGCCAACATTTGTAGGTGAGTTTATATTCGTAGATCTAGAGCCAACAGGTGTAGGTGAGTTTATATTCGTAGATCTAGAGCCAACAGTTGTAGGTGAGTTTATATTCGTAGATCTAGAGCCAACAGTTGTAGGTGAGTTTATTGAGTTTATATTTGTAGAACTAGAGCCAACAGTTGTAGGTGAGTTTATATTCGTAGATCTAGAGCCAACAGTTGTAGGTGAGTTTATTGAGTTTATATTTGTAGAACTAGAGCCAACAGTTGTAGGTGAGTTTATATTCGTAGATCTAGAGCCAACAGGTGTAGGTGAGTTTATATTCGTAGATCTAGAGCCAACAGTTGTAGGTGAGTTTATATTCGTAGATCTAGAGCCAACAGGTGTAGGTGAGTTTATATTCGTAGATCTAGAGCCAACAGTTGTAGGTGAGTTTATTGAGTTTATATTCGTAGATCTAGAGCCAACAGTTGTAGGTGAGTTTATTGAGTTTATATTCGTAGATCTAGAGCCAACAGTTGTAGGTGAGTTTATTGAGTTTATATTCGTAGATCTAGAGCCAACAGTTGTAGGTGAGTTTATTGAGTTTATATTCGTAGATCTAGAGCCAACAGTTGTAGGTGAGTTTATATTCGTAGATCTAGAGCCAACAGTTGTAGGTGAGTTTATTGAGTTTATATTTGTAGAACTAGAGCCAACAGTTGTAGGTGAGTTTATATTCGTAGATCTAGAGCCAACAGGTGTAGGTGAGTTTATATTCGTAGATCTAGAGCCAACAGTTGTAGGTGAGTTTATATTCGTAGATCTAGAGCCAACAGTTGTAGGTGAGTTTATTGAGTTTATATTTGTAGAACTAGAGCCAACAGTTGTAGGTGAGTTTATATTCGTAGATCTAGAGCCAACAGTTGTAGGCGAGTTTATTGAGTTTATATTTGTAGAACTAGAGCCAACAGTTGTAGGTGAGTTTATATTCGTAGATCTAGAGCCAACAGGTGTAGGTGAGTTTATATTCGTAGATCTAGAGCCAACAGTTGTAGGTGAGTTTATATTCGTAGATCTAGAGCCAACAGTTGTAGGTGAGTTTATTGAGTTTATATTTGTAGAACTAGAGCCAACAGTTGTAGGTGAGTTTATATTCGTAGATCTAGAGCCAACAGGTGTAGGTGAGTTTATATTCGTAGATCTAGAGCCAACAGTTGTAGGTGAGTTTATTGAGTTTATATTCGTAGATCTAGAGCCAACAGTTGTAGGTGAGTTTATATTCGTAGATCTAGAGCCAACAGTTGTAGGTGAGTTTATTGAGTTTATATTTGTAGAACTAGAGCCAACAGTTGTAGGTGAGTTTATATTCGTAGATCTAGAGCCAACAGGTGTAGGTGAGTTTATATTCGTAGATCTAGAGCCAACAGGTGTAGGTGAGTTTATATTCGTAGATCTAGAGCCAACAGTTGTAGGTGAGTTTATATTCGTAGATCTAGAGCCAACAGTTGTAGGTGAGTTTATTGAGTTTATATTCGTAGATCTAGAGCCAACAGTTGTAGGTGAGTTTATTGAGTTTGTATTCGTAGATCTAGAGCCAACAGTTGTAGGTGAGTTTATTGAGTTTATATTCGTAGATCTAGAGCCAACAGTTGTAGGTGAGTTTATATTCGTAGATCTAGAGCCAACAGTTGTAGGTGAGTTTATTGAGTTTATATTTGTAGAACTAGAGCCAACAGTTGTAGGTGAGTTTATATTCGTAGATCTAAAGCCAACAGGTGTAGGTGAGTTTATATTCGTAGATCTAGAGCCAACAGTTGTAGGTGAGTTTATATTCGTAGAACTAGAGCCAACAGTTGTAGGTGAGTTTATATTCGTAGATCTAGAGCCAACAGGTGTAGGTGAGTTTATATTCGTAGATCTAGAGCCAACAGTTGTAGGTAGGTTTATATTCGTAGATCTAGAGCCAACAGTTGTAGGTGAGTTTATTGAGTTTATATTTGTAGAACTAGAGCCAACAGTTGTAGGTGAGTTTATATTCGTAGATCTAGAGCCAACAGGTGTAGGTGAGTTTATATTCGTAGATCTAGAGCCAACAGTTGTAGGTGAGTTTATATTCGTAGATCTAGAGCCAACAGTTGTAGGTGGGTTTATTGAGTTTATATTCGTAGATCTAGAGCCAACAGTTGTAGGTAGGTTTATATTCGTAGATCTACAGCCAACAGTTGTAGGTGAGTTTATTGAGTTTATATTTGTAGAACTAGAGCCAACAGTTGTAGGTGAGTTTATATTCGTAGATCTAGAGCCAACAGGTGTAGGTGAGTTTATATTCGTAGATCTAGAGCCAACAGTTGTAGGTGAGTTTATTGAGTTTATATTCGTAGATCTAGAGCCAACAGTTGTAGGTGAGTTTATTGAGTTTATATTCGTAGATCTAGAGCCAACAGTTGTAGGTGAGTTTATTGAGTTTATATTCGTAGATCTAGAGCCAACAGTTGTAGGTGAGTTTATTGAGTTTATATTCGTAGATCTAGAGCCAACAGTTGTAGGTGAGTTTATTGAGTTTATATTCGTAGATCTAGAGCCAACAGTTGTAGGTGAGTTTATTGAGTTTATATTCGTAGATCTAGAGCCAACAGTTGTAGGTGAGTTTATTGAGTTTATATTCGTAGATCTAGAGCCAACAGTTGTAGGTGAGTTTATATTCGTAGATCTAGAGCCAACAGTTGTAGGTGGGTTTATTGAGTTTATATTCGTAGATCTAGAGCCAACAGTTGTAGGTAGGTTTATATTCGTAGATCTAGAGCCAACAGTTGTAGGTGAGTTTATTGAGTTTATATTTGTAGAACTAGAGCCAACAGTTGTAGGTGAGTTTATATTCGTAGATCTAGAGCCAACAGTTGTAGGTGAGTTTATATTCGTAGATCTAGAGCCAACAGTTGTAGGTGAGTTTATTGAGTTTATATTTGTAGAACTAGAGCCAACAGTTGTAGGTGGGTTTATTGAGTTTATATTCGTAGATCTAGAGCCAACAGTTGTAGGTGAGTTTATATTCGTAGATCTAGAGCCAACAGTTGTAGGTGAGTTTATTGAGTTTATATTTGTAGAACTAGAGCCAACAGTTGTAGGTGGGTTTATTGAGTTTATATTCGTAGATCTAGAGCCAACAGTTGTAGGTGAGTTTATTGAGTTTATATTCGTAGATCTAGAGCCATCAGTTGTAGGTGAGTTTATATTCGTAGATCTAGAGCCAACAGTTGTAGGTGAGTTTATATTCGTAGATCTAGAGCCAACAGTTGTAGGTGAGTTTATATTCGTAGATCTAGAGCCAACAGTTGTAGGTGAGTTTATATTCGTAGATCTAGAGCCAACAGTTGTAGGTGAGTTTATATTCGTAGATCTAGAGCCAACAGTTGTAGATGAGTTTATATTCGTAGATCTAGAGCCAACAGTTGTAGGTGAGTTTATATTCGTAGATCTAGAGCCAACAGTTGTAGATGAGTTTATATTCGTAGATCTAGAGCCAACAGTTGTAGGTGAGTTTATATTCGTAGATCTAGAGCCAACAGTTGTAGGTGAGTTTATATTCGTAGATCTAGAGCCAACAGTTGTAGGTGAGTTTATATTCGTAGATCTAGAGCCAACAGTTGTAGATGAGTTTATATTCGTAGATCTAGAGCCAACAGTTGTAGGTGAGTTTATTGAGTTTATATTCATAGATCTAGAGCCAACAGTTGTAGGTGAGTTTATTGAGTTTATATTCGTAGATCTAGAGCCAACAGTTGTAGGTGAGTTTATATTCGTAGATCTAGAGCCAACAGTTGTAGGTGAGTTTATATTCGTAGATCTAGAGCCAACAGTTGTAGGTGAGTTTATATTCGTAGATCTAGAGCCAACAGTTGTAGGTGAGTTTATTGAGTTTATATTTGTAGAACTAGAGCCAACAGTTGTAGGTGAGTTTATATTCGTAGATCTAGAGCCAACAGTTGTAGGTGAGTTTATATTCGTAGATCTAGAGCCAACAGTTGTGGGTGAGTTTATATTCGTAGATCTAGAGCCAACAGTTGTAGGTGAGTTTATATTCGTAGATCTATAGAGCCAACAGTTGTAGGTGAGTTTATTGAGTTTATATTCGTAGATCTAGAGCCAACAGTTGTAGGTGAGTTTATATTCGTAGATCTAGAGCCAACAGTTGTAGGTGAGTTTATATTCGTAGATCTAGAGCCAACAGTTGTAGGTGAGTTTATATTCGTAGATCTAGAGCCAATAGTTGTAGGTGAGTTTATTGAGTTTATATTCGTAGATCTAGAGCCAACAGTTATAGGTGAGTTTATTGAGTTTATATTCGTTGATCTAGAGCCAACAGTTGTAGGTGAGTTTATTGAGTTTATATTCGTAGAACTAGAGCCAACAGTTGTAGGTGGGTTTATTGAGTTTATATTCGTAGATCTAGAGCCAACAGTTGTAGGTGAGTTTATATTCGTAGATCTAGAGCCAACAGTTGTAGGTGAGTTTATTGAGTTTATATTTGTAGAACTAGAGCCAACAGTTGTAGGTGGGTTTATTGAGTTTATATTCGTAGATCTAGAGCCAACAGTTGTAGGTGAGTTTATTGAGTTTATATTCGTAGATCTAGAGCCATCAGTTGTAGGTGAGTTTATATTCGTAGATCTAGAGCCAACAGTTGTAGGTGAGTTTATATTCGTAGATCTAGAGCCAACAGTTGTAGGTGAGTTTATATTCGTAGATCTAGAGCCAACAGTTGTAGGTGAGTTTATATTCGTAGATCTAGAGCCAACAGTTGTAGGTGAGTTTATATTCGTAGATCTAGAGCCAACAGTTGTAGGTGAGTTTATATTCGTAGATCTAGAGCCAACAGTTGTAGGTGAGTTTATATTCGTAGATCTATAGAGCCAACAGTTGTAGATGAGTTTGTATTCGTAGATCTAGAGCCAACAGTTGTAGGTGAGTTTATATTCGTAGATCTAGAGCCAACAGTTGTAGATGAGTTTATATTCGTAGATCTAGAGCCAACAGTTGTAGGTGAGTTTATATTCGTAGATCTAGAGCCAACAGTTGTAGGTGAGTTTATATTCGTAGATCTAGAGCCAACAGTTGTAGGTGAGTTTATATTCGTAGATCTAGAGCCAACAGTTGTAGAGAGTTTATATTCGTAGATCTAGAGCCAACAGTTGTAGGTGAGTTTATATTCGTAGATCTAGAGCCAACAGTTGTAGGTGAGTTTATATTCGTAGATCTAGAGCCAACAGTTGTAGGTGAGTTTATATTCGTAGATCTAGAGCCAACAGTTGTAGGTGAGTTTATTGAGTTTATATTTGTAGAACTAGAGCCAACAGTTGTAGGTGAGTTTATATTCGTAGATCTAGAGCCAACAGTTGTAGGTGAGTTTATATTCGTAGATCTAGAGCCAACAGTTGTGGGTGAGTTTATATTCGTAGATCTAGAGCCAACAGTTGTAGGTGAGTTTATATTCGTAGATCTATAGAGCCAACAGTTGTAGGTGAGTTTATTGAGTTTATATTCGTAGATCTAGAGCCAACAGTTGTAGGTGAGTTTATATTCGTAGATCTAGAGCCAACAGTTGTAGGTGAGTTTATATTCGTAGATCTAGAGCCAACAGTTGTAGGTGAGTTTATTGAGTTTATATTCGTAGATCTAGAGCCAACAGTTGTAGGTGAGTTTATTGAGTTTATATTCGTAGATCTAGAGCCAACAGTTGTAGGTGAGTTTATTGAGTTTATATTCGTAGATCTAGAGCCAACAGTTGTAGGTGAGTTTATATTCGTAGATCTAGAGCCAACAGTTGTAGGTGGGTTTATTGAGTTTATATTCGTAGATCTAGAGCCAACAGTTGTAGGTAGGTTTATATTCGTAGATCTAGAGCCAACAGTTGTAGGTGAGTTTATTGAGTTTATATTTGTAGAACTAGAGCCAACAGTTGTAGGTGAGTTTATATTCGTAGATCTAGAGCCAACAGGTGTAGGTGAGTTTATATTCGTAGATCTAGAGCCAACAGTTGTAGGTGAGTTTATATTCGTAGATCTAGAGCCAACAGTTGTAGGTGGGTTTATTGAGTTTATATTCGTAGATCTAGAGCCAACAGTTGTAGGTAGGTTTATATTCGTAGATCTAGAGCCAACAGTTGTAGGTGAGTTTATTGAGTTTATATTTGTAGAACTAGAGCCAACAGTTGTAGGTGAGTTTATATTCGTAGATCTAGAGCCAACAGGTGTAGGTGAGTTTATATTCGTAGATCTAGAGCCAACAGGTGTAGGTGAGTTTATATTCGTAGATCTAGAGCCAACAGGTGTAGGTGAGTTTATATTCGTAGATCTAGAGCCAACAGTTGTAGGTGAGTTTATATTCGTAGATCTAGAGCCAACAGGTGTAGGTGAGTTTATATTCGTAGATCTAGAGCCAACAGTTGTAGGTGAGTTTATTGAGTTTATATTCGTAGATCTAGAGCCAACAGTTGTAGGTGAGTTTATTGAGTTTATATTCGTAGATCTAGAGCCAACAGTTGTAGGTGAGTTTATTGAGTTTATATTCGTAGATTTAGAGCCAACAGTTGTAGGTGAGTTTATTGAGTTTATATTCGTAGATCTAGAGCCAACAGTTGTAGGTGAGTTTATTGAGTTTATATTCGTAGATCTAGAGCCAACAGTTGTAGGTGAGTTTATTGAGTTTATATTCGTAGATCTAGAGCCAACAGTTGTAGGTGAGTTTATTGAGTTTATATTCGTAGATCTAGAGCCAACAGTTGTAGGTGAGTTTATATTCGTAGATCTAGAGCCAACAGTTGTAGGTGGGTTTATTGAGTTTATATTCGTAGATCTAGAGCCAACAGTTGTAGGTAGGTTTATATTCGTAGATCTAGAGCCAACAGTTGTAGGTGAGTTTATTGAGTTTATATTTGTAGAACTAGAGCCAACAGTTGTAGGTGAGTTTATATTCGTAGATCTAGAGCCAACAGTTGTAGGTGAGTTTATATTCGTAGATCTAGAGCCAACAGTTGTAGGTGAGTTTATTGAGTTTATATTTGTAGAACTAGAGCCAACAGTTGTAGGTGGGTTTATTGGGTTTATATTCGTAGATCTAGAGCCAACAGTTGTAGGTGAGTTTATATTCGTAGATCTAGAGCCAACAGTTGTAGGTGAGTTTATTGAGTTTATATTTGTAGAACTAGAGCCAACAGTTGTAGGTGAGTTTATATTCGTAGATCTAGAGCCAACAGTTGTAGGTGAGTTTATATTCGTAGATCTAGAGCCAACAGTTGTAGGTGAGTTTATATTCGTAGATCTAGAGCCAATAGTTGTAGGTGAGTTTATTGAGTTTATATTCGTAGATCTAGAGCCAACAGTTATAGGTGAGTTTATTGAGTTTATATTCGTTGATCTAGAGCCAACAGTTGTAGGTGAGTTTATTGAGTTTATATTCGTAGAACTAGAGCCAACAGTTGTAGGTGGGTTTATTGAGTTTATATTCGTAGATCTAGAGCCAACAGTTGTAGGTGAGTTTATATTCGTAGATCTAGAGCCAACAGTTGTAGGTGAGTTTATTGAGTTTAGATTTGTAGAACTAGAGCCAACAGTTGTAGGTGGGTTTATTGAGTTTATATTCGTAGATCTAGAGCCAACAGTTGTAGGTGAGTTTATTGAGTTTATATTCGTAGATCTAGAGCCATCAGTTGTAGGTGAGTTTATATTCGTAGATCTAGAGCCAACAGTTGTAGGTGAGTTTATATTCGTAGATCTAGAGCCAACAGTTGTAGGTGAGTTTATATTCGTAGATCTAGAGCCAACAGTTGTAGGTGAGTTTATATTCGTAGATCTAGAGCCAACAGTTGTAGGTGAGTTTATATTCGTAGATCTAGAGCCAACAGTTGTAGGTGAGTTTATATTCGTAGATCTAGAGCCAACAGTTGTAGGTGAGTTTATATTCGTAGATCTATAGAGCCAACAGTTGTAGATGAGTTTGTATTCGTAGATCTAGAGCCAACAGTTGTAGGTGAGTTTATATTCGTAGATCTAGAGCCAACAGTTGTAGATGAGTTTATATTCGTAGATCTAGAGCCAACAGTTGTAGGTGAGTTTATATTCGTAGATCTAGAGCCAACAGTTGTAGGTGAGTTTATATTCGTAGATCTAGAGCCAACAGTTGTAGGTGAGTTTATATTCGTAGATCTAGAGCCAACAGTTGTAGATGAGTTTATATTCGTAGATCTAGAGCCAACAGTTGTAGGTGAGTTTATTGAGTTTATATTCGTAGATCTAGAGCCAACAGTTGTAGGTGAGTTTATATTCGTAGATCTAGAGCCAACAGTTGTAGGTGAGTTTATATTCGTAGATCTAGAGCCAACAGTTGTAGGTGAGTTTATATTCGTAGATCTAGAGCCAACAGTTGTAGGTGAGTTTATTGAGTTTATATTTGTAGAACTAGAGCCAACAGTTGTAGGTGAGTTTATATTCGTAGATCTAGAGCCAACAGTTGTAGGTGAGTTTATATTCGTAGATCTAGAGCCAACAGTTGTGGGTGAGTTTATATTCGTAGATCTAGAGCCAACAGTTGTAGGTGAGTTTATATTCGTAGATCTATAGAGCCAACAGTTGTAGGTGAGTTTATTGAGTTTATATTCGTAGATCTAGAGCCAACAGTTGTAGGTGAGTTTATATTCGTAGATCTAGAGCCAACAGTTGTAGGTGAGTTTATATTCGTAGATCTAGAGCCAACAGTTGTAGGTGAGTTTATTGAGTTTATATTCGTAGATCTAGAGCCAACAGTTGTAGGTGATTTTTTTGAGTTTATATTCGTAGATCTAGAGCCAACAGTTGTAGGTGAGTTTATTGAGTTTATATTCGTAGATCTAGAGCCAACAGTTGTAGGTGAGTTTATATTCGTAGATCTAGAGCCAACAGTTGTAGGTGGGTTTATTGAGTTTATATTCGTAGATCTAGAGCCAACAGTTGTAGGTAGGTTTATATTCGTAGATCTAGAGCCAACAGTTGTAGGTGAGTTTATTGAGTTTATATTTGTAGAACTAGAGCCAACAGTTGTAGGTGAGTTTATATTCGTAGATCTAGAGCCAACAGGTGTAGGTGAGTTTATATTCGTAGATCTAGAGCCAACAGTTGTAGGTGAGTTTATATTCGTAGATCTAGAGCCAACAGTTGTAGGTGGGTTTATTGAGTTTATATTCGTAGATCTAGAGCCAACAGTTGTAGGTAGGTTTATATTCGTAGATCTAGAGCCAACAGTTGTAGGTGAGTTTATTGAGTTTATATTTGTAGAACTAGAGCCAACAGTTGTAGGTGAGTTTATATTCGTAGATCTAGAGCCAACAGGTGTAGGTGAGTTTATATTCGTAGATCTAGAGCCAACAGGTGTAGGTGAGTTTATATTCGTAGATCTAGAGCCAACAGGTGTAGGTGAGTTTATATTCGTAGATCTAGAGCCAACAGTTGTAGGTGAGTTTATATTCGTAGATCTAGAGCCAACAGGTGTAGGTGAGTTTATATTCGTAGATCTAGAGCCAACAGTTGTAGGTGAGTTTATTGAGTTTATATTCGTAGATCTAGAGCCAACAGTTGTAGGTGAGTTTATTGAGTTTATATTCGTAGATCTAGAGCCAACAGTTGTAGGTGAGTTTATTGAGTTTATATTCGTAGATCTAGAGCCAACAGTTGTAGGTGAGTTTATTGAGTTTATATTCGTAGATCTAGAGCCAACAGTTGTAGGTGAGTTTATTGAGTTTATATTCGTAGATCTAGAGCCAACAGTTGTAGGTGAGTTTATTGAGTTTATATTCGTAGATCTAGAGCCAACAGTTGTAGGTGAGTTTATTGAGTTTATATTCGTAGATCTAGAGCCAACAGTTGTAGGTGAGTTTATATTCGTAGATCTAGAGCCAACAGTTGTAGGTGGGTTTATTGAGTTTATATTCGTAGATCTAGAGCCAACAGTTGTAGGTGGGTTTATTGAGTTTATATTCGTAGATCTAGAGCCAACAGTTGTAGGTGAGTTTATTGAGTTTATATTCGTAGATCTAGAGCCAACAGTTGTAGGTAGGTTTATATTCGTAGATCTAGAGCCAACAGTTGTAGGTAGGTTTATATTCGTAGATCTAGAGCCAACAGTTGTAGGTGAGTTTATTGAGTTTATATTTGTAGAACTAGAGCCAACAGTTGTAGGTGAGTTTATATTCGTAGATCTAGAGCCAACAGTTGTAGGTGAGTTTATATTCGTAGATCTAGAGCCAACAGTTGTAGGTGAGTTTATTGAGTTTATATTTGTAGAACTAGAGCCAACAGTTGTAGGTGGGTTTATTGGGTTTATATTCGTAGATCTAGAGCCAACAGTTGTAGGTGAGTTTATATTCGTAGATCTAGAGCCAACAGTTGTAGGTGAGTTTATTGAGTTTATATTTGTAGAACTAGAGCCAACAGTTGTAGGTGGGTTTATTGAGTTTATATTCGTAGATCTAGAGCCAACAGTTGTAGGTGAGTTTATTGAGTTTATATTCGTAGATCTAGAGCCATCAGTTGTAGGTGAGTTTATATTCGTAGATCTAGAGCCAACAGTTGTAGGTGAGTTTATATTCGTAGATCTTGAGCCAACAGTTGTAGGTGAGTTTATATTCGTAGATCTAGAGCCAACAGTTGTAGGTGAGTTTATATTCGTAGATCTAGAGCCAACAGTTGTAGGTGAGTTTATATTCGTAGATCTAGAGCCAACAGTTGTAGGTGAGTTTATATTCGTAGATCTATAGAGCCAACAGTTGTAGATGAGTTTATATTCGTAGATCTAGAGCCAACAGTTGTAGGTGAGTTTATATTCGTAGATCTAGAGCCAACAGTTGTAGATGAGTTTATATTCGTAGATCTAGAGCCAACAGTTGTAGGTGAGTTTATATTCGTAGATCTAGAGCCAACAGTTGTAGGTGAGTTTATATTCGTAGATCTAGAGCCAACAGTTGTAGGTGAGTTTATATTCGTAGATCTAGAGCCAACAGTTGTAGATGAGTTTATATTCGTAGATCTAGAGCCAACAGTTGTAGGTGAGTTTATTGAGTTTATATTCGTAGATCTAGAGCCAACAGTTGTAGGTGAGTTTATTGAGTTTATATTCGTAGATCTAGAGCCAACAGTTGTAGGTGAGTTTATATTCGTAGATCTAGAGCCAACAGTTGTAGGTGAGTTTATATTCGTAGATCTAGAGCCAACAGTTGTAGGTGGGTTTATATTCGTAGATCTAGAGCCAACAGTTGTAGGTGAGTTTATTGAGTTTATATTTGTAGAACTAGAGCCAACAGTTGTAGGTGAGTTTATATTCGTAGATCTAGAGCCAACAGTTGTAGGTGAGTTTATATTCGTAGATCTAGAGCCAACAGTTGTGGGTGAGTTTATATTCGTAGATCTAGAGCCAACAGTTGTAGGTGAGTTTATATTCGTAGATCTATAGAGCCAACAGTTGTAGGTGAGTTTATTGAGTTTATATTCGTAGATCTAGAGCCAACAGTTGTAGGTGAGTTTATATTCGTAGATCTAGTGCCAACAGTTGTAGGTGAGTTTATATTCGTAGATCTAGAGCCAACAGTTGTAGGTGAGTTTATATTCGTAGATCTAGAGCCAATAGTTGTAGGTGAGTTTATTGAGTTTATATTCGTAGATCTAGAGCCAACAGTTATAGGTGAGTTTATTGAGTTTATATTCGTTGATCTAGAGCCAACAGTTGTAGGTGAGTTTATTGAGTTTATATTCGTAGAACTAGAGCCAACAGTTGTAGGTGGGTTTATTGAGTTTATATTCGTAGATCTAGAGCCAACAGTTGTAGGTGAGTTTATATTCGTAGATCTAGAGCCAACAGTTGTAGGTGAGTTTATTGAGTTTATATTTGTAGAACTAGAGCCAACAGTTGTAGGTGGGTTTATTGAGTTTATATTCGTAGATCTAGAGCCAACAGTTGTAGGTGAGTTTATTGAGTTTATATTCGTAGATCTAGAGCCATCAGTTGTAGGTGAGTTTATATTCGTAGATCTAGAGCCAACAGTTGTAGGTGAGTTTATATTCGTAGATCTAGAGCCAACAGTTGTAGGTGAGTTTATATTCGTAGATCTAGAGCCAACAGTTGTAGGTGAGTTTATATTCGTAGATCTAGAGCCAACAGTTGTAGGTGAGTTTATATTCGTAGATCTAGAGCCAACAGTTGTAGGTGAGTTTATATTCGTAGATCTAGAGCCAACAGTTGTAGGTGAGTTTATATTCGTAGATCTATAGAGCCAACAGTTGTAGATGAGTTTGTATTCGTAGATCTAGAGCCAACAGTTGTAGGTGAGTTTATATTCGTAGATCTAGAGCCAACAGTTGTAGATGAGTTTATATTCGTAGATCTAGAGCCAACAGTTGTAGGTGAGTTTATATTCGTAGATCTAGAGCCAACAGTTGTAGGTGAGTTTATATTCGTAGATCTAGAGCCAACAGTTGTAGGTGAGTTTATATTCGTAGATCTAGAGCCAACAGTTGTAGATGAGTTTATATTCGTAGATCTAGAGCCAACAGTTGTAGGTGAGTTTATTGAGTTTATATTCGTAGATCTAGAGCCAACAGTTGTAGGTGAGTTTATATTCGTAGATCTAGAGCCAACAGTTGTAGGTGAGTTTATATTCGTAGATCTAGAGCCAACAGTTGTAGGTGAGTTTATATTCGTAGATCTAGAGCCAACAGTTGTAGGTGAGTTTATTGAGTTTATATTTGTAGAACTAGAGCCAACAGTTGTAGGTGAGTTTATATTCGTAGCTCTAGAGCCAACAGTTGTAGGTGAGTTTATATTCGTAGATCTAGAGCCAACAGTTGTGGGTGAGTTTATATTCGTAGATCTAGAGCCAACAGTTGTAGGTGAGTTTATATTCGTAGATCTATAGAGCCAACAGTTGTAGGTGAGTTTATTGAGTTTATATTCGTAGATCTAGAGCCAACAGTTGTAGGTGAATTTATATTCGTAGATCTAGAGCCAACAGTTATAGGTGAGTTTATTGAGTTTATATTCGTTGATCTAGAGCCAACAGTTGTAGGTGAGTTTATTGAGTTTATATTCGTAGATCTAGAGCCAACAGTTGTAGGTGAGCTTATTGAGTTTATATTCGTAGATCTAGAGCCAACAGTTGTAGGTGAGTTTATTGAGTTTATATTCGTAGATCTAGAGCCAACAGTTGAAGGTGAGTTTATTGAGTTTATATTTGTAGAACTAGACCCAGCAGTTTTAGGTGAGTTTATTGAGTTTATATTCGTAGATCTAGAGCCAACAGTTGTAGGTGAGTTTATTGAGTTTATATTCGTAGATCTAGAGCCAACAGTTGTAGGTGAGTTTATTGAGTTTATATTCGTAGATCTAGAGCCAACAGTTGTAGGTGAGTTTATATTCGTAGATCTAGAGCCAATAGTTGTAGGTGAGTTTATTGAGTTTATATTCGTAGATCTAGAGCCAACAGTTGTAAGTGAGTTTATATTTGTAGATCTAGAACCAACAGTTGTAGGTGAGTTTATATTCGTAGATCTAGAGCCAACAGTTGTAGGTGAGTTTATATTCGTAGATCTAGAGCCAATAGTTGTAGGTGAGTTTATTGAGTTTATATTCGTAGATCTAGAGCCAACAGTTATAGGTGAGTTTATTGAGTTTATATTCGTAGATCTAGAGCCAATAGTTGTAGGTGAGTTTATTGAGTTTATATTCGTAGATCTAGAGCCAACAGTTGTAGGTGAGTTTATTGAGTTTATATTCGTAGATCTAGAGCCAACAGTTGAAGGTGAGTTTATTGAGTTTATATTTGTAGAACTAGACCCAACAGTTGTAGGTGAGTTTATTGAGTTTATATTCGTAGATCTAGAGCCAACAGTTGTAGGTGAGTTTATATTCGTAGATCTAGAGCCAATAGTTGTAGGTGAGTTTATTAAGTTTATATTCGTAGATCTGGAGCCAACAGTTGTAGGTGAGTTTATTGAGTTTATATTCGTAGATCTAGAGCCAACAGTTGTAGGTGAGTTTATTGAGTTTATATTCGTAGATCTAGAGCCAACAGTTGTAGGTGAGTTTATATTCGTAGATCTAGAGCCAACAGTTGTAGGTGAGTTTATTGAGTTTATATTCGTAGATCTATAGAGCCAACAGTTGTAGGTGAGTTTATTGAGTTTATATTCGTAGATCTAGAGCCAACAGTTGTAGGTGAGTTTATTGAGTTTATATTCGTTGAACTAGAACCAACAGTTGTAGGTGAGTTTATTGAGTTTATATTCGTAGATCTATAGAGCCAACAGTTGTAGGTGAGTTTATTGAGTTTATATTCGTAGATCTAGAGCCAACAGTTGTAGGTGAGTTTATATTCGTAGATCTAGAGCCCTCAGTTGTAGGTGAGTTTATATTCGTAGATCTAGAGCCAACAGTTCTAGGTGAGTTTATTGAGTTTATTTTCGTAGATCTAGATCCAACAGTTGTAGGTGAGTTTATATTCGTAGATCTAGAGCCAATAGTTGTAGGTGAGTTTATTGAGTTTATATTCGTAGATCTAGAGCCAACAGTTGTAGGTGAGTTTATATTCGTAGATCTAGAGCCAACAGTTGTAGGTGAGTTTATATTCGTAGATCTAGAGCCAATAGTTGTAGGTGAGTTTATTGAGTTTATACTCGTAGATCTAGAGCCATCAGTTGTAGGTGAGTTTATATTCGTAGATCTAGAGCCAACAGTTATAGGTGAGTTTATATTCGTAGATCTAGAGCCATCAGTTGTAGGTGAGTTTATATTCGTAGATCTAGAGCCAACAGTTGTAGGTGAGTTTATTGAGTTTATATTCGTAGATCTAGAGCCATCAGTTGTAGGTGAGTTTATATTCGTAGATCTAGAGCCAACAGTTGTAGGTGAGTTTATTGAGTTTATATTCGTTGATCTAGAGCCAACAGTTGTAGGTGAGTTTATTGAGTTTATATTCGTAGATCTAGAGCCAACAGTTGTAGGTGAGTTTATATTCGTAGATCTAGAGCCAACAGTTGTAGGTGAGTTTATTGAGTTTATATTTGTAGAACTAGAGCCAACAGTTGTAGGTGAGTTTATATTCGTAGATCTAGAGCCAACAGTCGTAGGTGAGTTTATTGAGTTTATATTCGTAGATCTAGAGCCAACAGTTGTAGTTGAGTTTATTGAGTTTATATTCGTAGATCTAGAGCCAACAGTTGTAGGTGAGTTTATATTCGTAGATCTAGAGCCAACAGTTGTAGGTGAGTTTATTGAGTTTATATTTGTAGAACTAGAGCCAACAGTTGTAGGTGAGTTTATATTCGTAGATCTAGAGCCAACAGTCGTAGGTGAGTTTATTGAGTTTATATTCGTAGATCTAGAGCCAACAGTTGTAGTTGAGTTTATATTCGTAGATCTAGAGCCAACAGTTGTAGGTGAGTTTATTGAGTTTATATTTGTAGAACTAGAGCCAACAGTTGTAGGTGAGTTTATATTCGTAGATCTAGAGCCAACAGTTGTAGGTGAGTTTATTGAGTTTATATTCGTTGATCTAGAGCCAACAGTTGTAGGTGAGTTTATTGAGTTTATATTCGTAGATCTAGAGCCAACAGTTGTAGGTGAGTTTATATTCGTAGATCTAGAGCCAACAGTTGTAGGTGAGTTTATATTCGTAGATCTAGAGCCAACAGTTGTAGGTGAGTTTATTGAGTTTATATTTGTAGAACTAGAGCCAACAGTTGTAGGTGAGTTTATATTCGTAGATCTAGAGCCAACAGTTGTAGGTGAGTTTATATTCGTAGATCTAGAGCCAACAGTTGTAGGTGAGTTTATTGAGTTTATATTTGTAGAACTAGAGCCAACAGTTGTAGGTGAGTTTATATTCGTAGATCTAGAGCCAACAGTCGTAGGTGAGTTTATTGAGTTTATATTCGTAGATCTAGAGCCAACAGTTGTAGTTGAGTTTATTGAGTTTATATTCGTAGATCTAGAGCCAACAGTTGTAGGTGAGTTTATTGAGTTTATATTCGTTGATCTAGAGCCAACAGTTGTAGGTGAGTTTATTGAGTTTATATTCGTAGATCTAGAGCCAACAGTTGTAGGTGAGTTTATATTCGTAGATCTAGAGCCAACAGTTGTAGGTGAATTTATTGAGTTTATATTTGTAGAACTAGAGCCAACAGTTGTAGGTGAGTTTATATTCGTAGATCTAGAGCCAACAGTCGTAGGTGAGTTTATTGAGTTTATATTCGTAGATCTAGAGCCAACAGTTGTAGTTGAGTTTATTGAGTTTATATTCGTAGATCTAGAGCCAACAGTTGTAGGTGAGTTTATATTCGTAGATCTAGAGCCAACAGTTGTAGGTGAGTTTATTGAGTTTATATTTGTAGAACTAGAGCCAACAGTTGTAGGTGAGTTTATATTCGTAGATCTAGAGCCAACAGTCGTAGGTGAGTTTATTGAGTTTATATTCGTAGATCTAGAGCCAACAGTTGTAGTTGAGTTTATATTCGTAGATCTAGAGCCAACAGTTGTAGGTGAGTTTATTGAGTTTATATTTGTAGAACTAGAGCCAACAGTTGTAGGTGAGTTTATATTCGTAGATCTAGAGCCAACAGTTGTAGGTGAGTTTATTGAGTTTATATTCGTTGATCTAGAGCCAACAGTTGTAGGTGAGTTTATTGAGTTTATATTCGTAGATCTAGAGCCAACAGTTGTAGGTGAGTTTATATTCGTAGATCTAGAGCCAACAGTTGTAGGTGAGTTTATATTCGTAGATCTAGAGCCAACAGTTGTAGGTGAGTTTATTGAGTTTATATTTGTAGAACTAGAGCCAACAGTTGTAGGTGAGTTTATATTCGTAGATCTAGAGCCAACAGTTGTAGGTGAGTTTATATTCGTAGATCTAGAGCCAACAGTTGTAGGTGAGTTTATTGAGTTTATATTTGTAGAACTAGAGCCAACAGTTGTAGGTGAGTTTATATTTGTAGATCTAGAGCCAACAGTTGTAGGTGAGTTTATATTCGTAGATCTAGAGCCAACAGTTGTAGGTGAGTTTATTGAGTTTATATTTGTAGAACTAGAGCCAACAGTTGTAGGTGAGTTTATATTCGTAGATCTAGAGCCAACAGTTGTAGGTGAGTTTATTGAGTTTATATTTGTAGAACTAGAGCCAACAGTTGTAGGTGAGTTTATATTCGTAGATCTAGAGCCAACAGTCGTAGGTGAGTTTATTGAGTTTATATTCGTAGATCTAGAGCCAACAGTTGTAGTTGAGTTTATTGAGTTTATATTCGTAGATCTAGAGCCAACAGTTGTAGGTGAGTTTATTGAGTTTATATTCGTAGATCTAGAGCCAACAGTTGTAGGTGAGTTTATATTCGTAGATCTAGAGCCAACAGTTGTAGGTGAGTTTATATTCGTAGATCTAGAGCCAACAGTTGTAGGTGAGTTTATTGAGTTTATATTTGTAGAACTAGAGCCAACAGTTGTAGGTGAGTTTATATTCGTAGATCTAGAGCCAACAGTTGTAGGTGAGTTTATATTCGTAGATCTAGAGCCAACAGTTGTAGGTGAGTTTATTGAGTTTATATTTGTAGAACTAGAGCCAACAGTTGTAGGTGAGTTTATATTCGTAGATCTAGAGCCAACAGTTGTAGGTGAGTTTATATTCGTAGATCTAGAGCCAACAGTCGTAGGTGAGTTTATTGAGTTTATATTCGTAGATCTAGAGCCAACAGTTGTAGTTGAGTTTATTGAGTTTATATTCGTAGATCTAGAGCCAACAGTTGTAGGTGAGTTTATATTCGTAGATCTAGAGCCAACAGTTGTAGGTGAGTTTATTGAGTTTATATTTGTAGAACTAGAGCCAACAGTTGTAGGTGAGTTTATATTCGTAGATCTAGAGCCAACAGTCGTAGGTGAGTTTATTGAGTTTATATTCGTAGATCTAGAGCCAACAGTTGTAGTTGAGTTTATATTCGTAGATCTAGAGCCAACTGTTGTAGGTGAGTTTATTGAGTTTATATTTGTAGAACTAGAGCCAACAGTTGTAGGTGAGTTTATATTCGTAGATCTAGAGCCAACAGTTGTAGGTGAGTTTATTGAGTTTATATTCGTTGATCTAGAGCCAACAGTTGTAGGTGAGTTTATTGAGTTTATATTCGTAGATCTAGAGCCAACAGTTGTAGGTGAGTTTATATTCGTAGATCTAGAGCCAACAGTTGTAGGTGAGTTTATATTCGTAGATCTAGAGCCAACAGTTGTAGGTGAGTTTATTGAGTTTATATTTGTAGAACTAGAGCCAACAGTTGTAGGTGAGTTTATATTCGTAGATCTAGAGCCAACAGTTGTAGGTGAGTTTATATTCGTAGATCTAGAGCCAACAGTTGTAGGTGAGTTTATTGAGTTTATATTTGTAGAACTAGAGCCAACAGTTGTAGGTGAGTTTATATTTGTAGATCTAGAGCCAACAGTTGTAGGTGAGTTTATATTCGTAGATCTAGAGCCAACAGTTGTAGGTGAGTTTATTGAGTTTATATTTGTAGAACTAGAGCCAACAGTTGTAGGTGAGTTTATATTCGTAGATCTAGAGCCAACAGTTGTAGGTGAGTTTATTGAGTTTATATTTGTAGAACTAGAGCCAACAGTTGTAGGTGAGTTTATATTCGTAGATCTAGAGCCAACAGTCGTAGGTGAGTTTATTGAGTTTATATTCGTAGATCTAGAGCCAACAGTTGTAGTTGAGTTTATTGAGTTTATATTCGTAGATCTAGAGCCAACAGTTGTAGGTGAGTTTATTGAGTTTATATTCGTAGATCTAGAGCCAACAGTTGTAGGTGAGTTTATATTCGTAGATCTAGAGCCAACAGTTGTAGGTGAGTTTATATTCGTAGATCTAGAGCCAACAGTTGTAGGTGAGTTTATTGAGTTTATATTTGTAGAACTAGAGCCAACAGTTGTAGGTGAGTTTATATTCGTAGATCTAGAGCCAACAGTTGTAGGTGAGTTTATATTCGTAGATCTAGAGCCAACAGTTGTAGGTGAGTTTATTGAGTTTATATTTGTAGAACTAGAGCCAACAGTTGTAGGTGAGTTTATATTCGTAGATCTAGAGCCAACAGTCGTAGGTGAGTTTATTGAGTTTATATTCGTAGATCTAGAGCCAACAGTTGTAGGTGAGTTTATTGAGTTTATATTTGTAGAACTAGAGCCAACATTTGTAGGTGAGTTTATATTCGTAGATCTAGAGCCAACAGTTGTAGGTGAGTTTATATTCGTAGATCTAGAGCCAACAGTTGTAGGTGAGTTTATTGAGTTTATATTTGTAGAACTAGAGCCAACAGTTGTAGGTGAGTTTATATTCGTAGATCTAGAGCCAACAGTTGTAGGTGAGTTTATATTCGTAGATCTAGAGCCAACAGTTGTAGGTGAGTTTATTGAGTTTATATTTGTAGAACTAGAGCCAACAGTTGTAGGTGAGTTTATATTCGTAGATCTAGAGCCAACAGTCGTAGGTGAGTTTATTGAGTTTATATTCGTAGATCTAGAGCCAACAGTTGTAGGTGAGTTTATTGAGTTTATATTTGTAGAACTAGAGCCAACAGTTGTAGGTGAGTTTATATTCGTAGATCTAGAGCCAACAGTTGTAGGTGAGTTTATATTCGTAGATCTAGAGCCAACAGTTGTAGGTGAGTTTATTGAGTTTATATTTGTAGAACTAGAGCCAACAGTTGTAGGTGAGTTTATATTCGTAGATCTAGAGCCAACAGTCGTAGGTGAGTTTATTGAGTTTATATTCGTAGATCTAGAGCCAACAGTTGTAGGTGAGTTTATTGAGTTTATATTCGTAGATCTAGAATCTAAGCAACTACTACCAATAATCAATAACTTAATTTTATACAGACGAAATTCGGACGGGAACTTATCGGCAGTTATTCCATCCCGATCAGCTGATTACCGGCAAGGAAGATGCTGCCAATAACTACGCTAGGGGGCATTACACCGTCGGCAAGGAACTTATAGATGTCGTACTGGACAAACTTCGGAAACTGACTGATCAATGTACCGGATTACAGGGCTTCCTAGTATTCCATAGGTTGGTGATGTCCGAAAAATATGAATATTATTTATTTGGCAAATTATTGTTGAATCTCTAAAAAGAATGTTGTTGACCGATGATTGTATTTAATTCTTTGCAGTTTCGGTGGCGGCACAGGATCTGGCTTTACTGCGTTACTCATGGAGCGATTGAGTGTTGATTACGGGAAGAAATCCAAGTTGGAATTCGCGATATATCCTGCCCCTAACCTAGCAACAGCTGTTGTCGAACCCTACAACTCTATTCTAACGACACACACTACATTGGAACATTCTGGTTAGTATAGACATTCTAGAATATTTAATGACAATAAACAATAATTTGGTCGATCTCCCCAAGGAATTCTAGAACATAGTATTATTTATTTAAAATTGAATTGTCGTTAATAAATACATAATACATAAATAATAAATTCTAGAAGCCCTTATTGATATATCCTTTTCAAATAGAGGGTGGGATTCTTAATGCAAACAGAATGCCACTCTCCCCATAGCAGCTGATTACGAGCAAAAATTAAACAGATCCTGAACTTTTTGTTTATTTGCAATATTTGGTTAGAATAAAATTCCAGGCTGTTGTAACCGGCTCCATTCCCTTAATTGATAATTAGCATTGTTAATTCACCGGGATGTGATTTTTGTCAATTTTTGGGATTGTTTCTTTTAAACTAATTATATTTGTTGTTAACCAATTATGTTTCTTCTGTTCAGATTGCTGCTTCCTATTGGACAATGAAGCGATCTACGACATCTGCCGACGCAATCTCGACATCGACCACCCCACCTACACGAACCTCAACCGGATTATCAGCCAGATCGTGAGTTCGGTAACCGCCTCCTTGCGGTTCGACGGCGCACTCAACGTAGACCTCACCGAGTTCCAGACTAACTTGGTTCCCTATCCCAGGATTCATTTCCCATTGGTTAGTTTGTCATTAATGAATGACCCATATTGATTCCTCTAGGCAACCTTTGTTTATCTTGTTTCTAGGCAACCTTTGTTTATCTTGTTTCTACGCAACCTTTGTTTATCTTGTTTCTAGGCAACCTTTGTTTATCTTGTTTCTAGGCAACCTTTGTTTATCTTGTTTCTAGGCAACCTTTGTTTGTCTTGTTTCTATGCAACCTTTGTTTATTCTGTTTCTAGGCAACCTTTGTTTATCTTGTTTCTAGGCAACCTTTGTTTATCTTGTTTCTATGCAACCTTATCTTGTTCCTAGGCAACCTTTGTTTATCTTGTTTCTAGGCAACCTTTGTTTATCTTGTTTCTATGCAATCTTTGTTTATCATGTTTCTAGGCAACCTTTGTTTATCTTGTTTCTAGGCAACCTTTGTTTATCTTGTTTCTAGGCAACCTTTGTTTATCTTGTTTCTAGACAACCTTTGTTTATCTTGTTTCTAGGCAACCTATGTTTATCTTGTTTCTAGGCAACCTTTGCTTATCTTGTTTCTAGGCAACCTTTGTTTATCTTGTTTCTAGGCAACCTTTGTTTATCTTGTTTCTATGCAACCTTTGTTTATCTTGTTTCTAGGCAACCTATGCACCTATTATTTCCTCGGAGAAGGCATACCACGAGCAACTAACTGTTGCAGAGATTACCAATGCTTGTTTTGAGCCTCAAAATCAGATGGTTAAATGCGACCCCAGACATGGAAAGGTTAGTTGATATTAGATACTCAATTACTTTAATATAACATATCGAAATATCTCAGATTATATTACCATTAAATAATTAATGTAACCAGTAATATAAAGTAAGATTAGTACATCTGTCATGTACGAATCTTACTTTGAATATTAAGTGGCCTTACAATTTATATAAATGCCGACTTCGATTTAAGCATTGCTATGGTTACAGTTACTAACAGCCAAACTTTAAGGCTATTTATCTGTTTAAAATAATTCATTATATAAGTTGTTTACAGTTCCCATTAATTAACTACTTTGGAAATTCCCATGTAAACGTTGGCAACTGTTTATTCCCAAACCAAAATTAATAGGAAAACAGCTAGAACACTAAAATAAAACTATCAAAAGAAAAAAACACTAAGAATATTGGAGGACTAAGACTAATGCCTGACATAAATTACATTGAGGGACTGATTAGACTGCGAACATAACTAACTAACAATAAGACACTGCCTCATAATTACTAGTTACTACCAGGAATTGTAAATAATTAAAGCTGTAAGAGTTGTATTGAACAGAGAAGACTGAGCACCAGGAAGGACCTCCTACAGTTTTAGTCTACAGTTCTATTGTAAAGAGTTATAGCTCAAGTGGATCAAACCAGACGAGTATAGCTCCTAGAGCTCTCTAGACGTAGACATTGGGACTGGTCCTGTTTCTACAACAATTCTACTGTATTATCATACCTACAACTGGTAATAATGCACTAAATTTTAGAATCAAAATATACACAAATTAAAATTACAGTTAAAATAATTAAACTTATTAGAGGATAATATTAAAAACTGCATAAATTATAATAGCTGCGTTAAACTATTCAACAATAATTAATCAAATCACTCACAATAAACAGAATAAACTTTATAATTCAATATAAATAAAAATCACTGCATTATAAACTGAATAAAAGTACATCATACTATTTCTATATACTCATCACCGTTTTCATTAACATCCTCCACAATGGTTTCTACTGGTTGTGGATTGTCTATTAGATAGCGAATCTCTTTGAGCTCGTCAATGATCTCGCCAGCTGTGGGGCGACCTCCAATATCGGCGTTCCAACAGGCCAGCATCAACCGCCACAGTCTGCCCGGGCACTGCTCGGTGTCTAGGGACCGTGGGATCCTCTGGTTGGATCCCACCGCGTCCATCACCTCCGCGTTGGAGAGCCCCGCGTAGGGCACCGAGCACCCGCTCAGCACTTCCCAGAGAAAAACCGCGAAACTCCACCAATCCGAGGCGAAGTAGGTCCGCCCGTCGCCCTGACGCAGCACCTCGGGCGCGCTAAACCGCACGTTGAATGGCTCGAACCCGTCCCGCGCGTAGAACTCGATCCCTTCGTCGATGTACTTGGATAACCCGAAATCCGCGATCTGCACGTGGAGATATCCCGCCTGGTTGCGGCTGCGCACCACGCAGTTACGCGTGCAGATATCCCTGTGGACTATACGATGGCCGTGGACGTATTCTAGACCAACGGCGACCTGAACAGCGGCGTGCACAGACACCCTCAGCGGGAGACCGTCGCACTGGGTTATTTGGTTACCCAGATCACCCAACTTGGCCCGTTCCATTATGATGCAGTAGGGAGTCGCGTCCATACAAACCGCGACCAAAGTGACCACGTTCACATGCTGGAACTTACTCAGCAGCAGAGCCTCGTGGTTCGCGTCTATCCTGCTGGACTCCTCCAGGACCATCTTCACGGCGACTTTAACCCCGTATATTTTTGCCGCGTATACCACCCCGAAGGCACCAACTCCCAATTGGTTGCCCTTCACCAACAGTTTCCGGGGTATAACGAACCGACATAGATCGCTAGGAACTCCCTAGATGTGGATGAAAAATGTCATTAACATTAATAATTACTATTACTTTGTATCACTTGTTACATTTGAAATAATGGCCATGGTGCTGTTTGTGTTTCTGTTAGAGTAAAAAATATATTTTGTAAATTATCGTAACAAACCTGCGTATTATTAGACGATGCACGAGATACTATAGACCGCCATATCCCGTACTCATGTGGTGTCCGTGGCAATTGTAACAACAATAGGTGGACGCGGTTACGGTATCGATACAATAAGATTGTCGCGAGAAAAAAGATAAACGCGACGAGACCCATGGAAGATGTAACGGCGATGTCCGTGTCTGGGTTCGTTGTCTCGCTGGACTTACGACTCCTCTGTGTTGTTGGGCACTCGGGGATGGTGCAACTCTCCCATTGGGTGCCAGCGGGATCGGTGTAGCACCAAGGGATCCCCCGGTGGTTACCGGGATTGCGGCAGTAGTTTGAGTGATCTACCAGTATAACGTGGACGTATGAAATATGTTCTATCCCTCCCAATGCTGCTGATGAGTTATTTGTGCTTATCGAAACATCTTTCCAAAACACACATTTTTTCCCGGTTTCTGTTACATTAACTTTCCCGTTATAGAATTCCCCTCCTTCCAATAGGCACTCACTCCCGATCCCGGTTGCATTGACGCGTGGGTAGTAGGGGTTGAGGACACTGCATGGACTCTGTCTTTCATCATCTGTGGGATTAGTTTCGCAGCCCTTTAGTGTTTCTGGGTGATGCAACTTTAACCGTTTGTATAATTCAGCGCACGGTCCCAGACGTAAGGCATCGCAGTCGCTAGGGCAACACGTTCTCGGTGATGGCTCCTCTGCCGAGCACTCTGGCAACTCCAGATGACACAGCAAGCGACGTAACAGTGTGATACACTCGGGGGAAGCGACTGAGGGAACGTCACGAAGTTGCTCCGTTACGTTCTTCAAACGCGTTTCGGTTTCTAACAGAGTGGGTCCGAGATAGACTGAAGTCTCAACGTCTATGACGTCACTGCAGACACCGTTGGGGTAGTAGGGGCCACAGAGGGGGGCAACCAATGGTTCGGGGGGCACGCAATTCTTACCGTTATCGTCGAGGTCCAGATGGGGCGGACATCTGCAGCGGTAGGAGCCAACCATGTTGGTGCAGATGTGGGAGCAGCCGCTGCTAAGGTACTTGCACTCGTCTATATCTACGTTGCAATTGCGACCATCCCAGCCTTCATCGCAGATGCACTCAGTCATTGTTATAACGTATTCTGTGACCTCGCAATATCCATGCACGCACGCCTCTATCGGATTTCCCGAAGAGCAGTTGAGCCTATCTATCATTAGAGTGTAATCGAATTTGGATTCTTCTACAAAAGTTCCGTGTATATTTCTAGCTATACATTTTACCTGCATTCCATCGTAGAGGGGACCAAGAGTCATTTTCGATTTGACCTCCCATAAACCCTGGTCGTTTAGAAAGCTGTTTGATCTTATCTGGGCTGTAAGCTGCGGCTCCCTATACTGGTAGGCTGGGAATCTTTTCGGCACCAGACCCAATCGGTAGGGAGGCCAGCTGTCGCGCGGGTTTATAGGATGCGGGTCGTGGTTCACCACCCAGTCTAGACGAGGTTTCGGGTAGCCGACGGCGCTACAGTTTAGCGTAGTCCAGGATCCCCTGGCGTGGTTTGTGCTGATATGTCTGTAGCTAGGCGTGTTAAGGAACTCGGGCCTCTTATAAACCGTGATACTAACAACCCACGCTATGGAGACGGATTTACCGAGATGTATATCGGTGTTAATTAAATCTCTCCCAACCACGCCACAAGTACTCCGCTTTCGTCGACATTTCAGTTGTTTTACATTGAGACTATTATTCATAGTCTTTGTAGTTTGTACCGGTACCAATCTACAATCATCCCGCAGAGTAAACCGCGGTAGCTTTGCTACACATTGGTACATCCCAGAATGTTGACTAGTCAACTTGTGCGTACTGAGATAAGCTTTAGCCGAATTTTTCTTCGATTGTTTACCAAAATATTTGCTCTCTAATCCGTATGGAAGTTTATCAAAGGTCGTTTTTAAATTTGGGTGCAGTTTCATGAAACGTAAGTTCGGTATTGCGAAAGAAGATTTCGCGATACACTTCATAGAGTCCAAACCAAAGTTGCGCTGATCAACAACTATCCGCGATTTTGTTGTATCCATCGTAAATTTGAGGCACCACGGTGGACCTGAATATTTGTTTATGTCGTAGGATAGATCGGCGCTGACTGGAAATATAATCGTTACGCCCATAATGACCGAGAATCCAATAAGAACCATGTTACCCCTACAGCCCACGCAGTATGTTTACAAAGACTACGATTTAATAATCAAGGTGTACTAGTACACCTCGTTGTTCCACTGTCAGAGATTCATTTTATGGTCATGAGGTGAAGTTAGAGTTGAGTCGGCAGCCATGTTATACTCCTCACCGGGTAGTAATGGTAATGCCATTATAAATTTATAAATAATGTTAACAAGTTTTTGTAGTAATAAACGTTTTCTTTCTCCCATGGTTGTCAACAACTTCATAATACTTATTCTATTCAGTGTTAATAAGTTAAGAAGACAAATCTGAAAAATCACTTACAAATATATATAAGCAAACATTTGATGTTGGCCTTGCCTACAAAATTATTTACAAAATGAGGCGGGTGGGGGAGGGGCGGGCTTAACGCAAACCCCATCTTAGCGAAATAATATCTCGTCTGAATGTTGAATTATTAAATAAGGGAAAGGAACATGTTACAGCGTCACGTTATTCTAACGAAAACAATAAACTAAAGTCAGTAGAACAGTTTACAGTTTTATTTTTGGGAGTAATCAGCTGTTATTTGCGTTGATTTTCCCCTTGAGAGTGATGAATTTTGATTGCGTGGAAAGACCCCCCCCCCCCCATCTTTACAAAATAAACAAACGTTGGATGTTGGCTTGCAGGCTTGGCTTACAAAATTAGTTATTTTTTATTTGCAATTTTATAGATATCATGATATAGAAAAAATTGAAAAATGAACATTTTGTAATTGTGCACAATCAATGATTAAACTGTGAAAGGCTATCAGATGGAAAACTGACAAAGACAAAATATATTATGCATTATACAAGCAGTAACCTAGTATAGCTAGCAATCTTCTACAGTTGTTGTTGTTTAAGTTTTCGGCCAATGAAATAATCACAGGCCATAGCCAGGATAATAAGACCCGTGTTACACTGGTAATTCATGAGTCGTACAGTATGTCATAAGTCGTTTTCAGATTTAGTCTGAGTCCGTATGTCAAAAGTATTATAGCTCGACCGTGCTCCACTGGTAAGTTATAAGTATTTTCTTAAAAAATATAAGATGCGTCTCACATTTTTTCTCTGTACACTATTTTCTGGCTTGCTGCTACTCAAATTAACCAATCTCTCATTCCTCTTGCCGGATATAACTTATGAGTCGTATGTCAAAGATGGAACATGGCATGGGACATAATCACTTTCGACTCATAAGTCGTAACAAACGACTTGTCACTTATGACATACCAGTGGAGACGCTCCCATTGAAACCAATGTGTTCCATAATTTATTAAGACTTTACAAAACTCGGGGAAACAAATGGGCACTGTTCACATGCCTCGTCACGCGTGTCCCTTTTTCACAGAGTGTCAGTAAAATAGGTAAATTTGTGAAAATAAATTTACGCCGCACCCTGTGGTGCCTTTTTCTGCACACAGATTATTTACTTATATGATGAAGAATAAAATAAATGTATTATTACCTTCTGCTTTAGTTTGGATGGGCTGCGGGGGGGGGGGGGGGGGGGGGGGGGACTATGCCTTTTCAATTCAATTCCTGCGTATGCTAGTGCACTCCGCCATAGATAATATTAAATGTTCAATTTGTTAGAAGAATAAAGGTTATATAAGGAATAAAATGTATTGATAGAGCATTAGGTCCCCGCCTGCACTCATATTAAATAATATAAATTACGATAAATAAAATATAAATAAAAAATGTAATAGGCCTAAATAGAAATTATTTAACAGTAAGGAGGTAAATTGATATTCTCGAAATGCGAAATGTCTGACTCACCCACTAAGAAAGGAAAATAAACTATCTCTGATTTATTTAAATAACATGTAACATCTTAGATTTGGTGAAAACTTTTCGGTACCTGAGTAAAGACCCAATATTTCGACAGTTCGAGACATGGTGCAGTGCCCACGCCTTAAGAAATTAGAGTCATTCAAAATAATTCATAAATACAAATAATAATAAGTAAATAAATTACTGTTATAAAATGCAATACATGTACATTATGCAGTATTAACAATGAATTGAACTCTCTATGCAGGAAGCTATACTATAAGGTATTACTCAAACCCATAGGTGATTGTGATTGGGCATGTGACATGCCGTTCCATTGTGTACCGGTATCAATTTAATTTAAAACGAACTGTGTTTGGCCGTAGTTAGTAGGCCAGTATGACCAAGCCTAGAGGCGAATGGAGGCTGTCTCCGACAATTATAAGGCATTTAAGTTTTGGTCGTCATTCGTTTTATTGCTGGAATGAACGATCACTAGAAGTATAAACCGTTGAGTTGGTTAAATGTCGCCTTGGGTGGGGCGGAGCCTAGAGGTTTCAAAGATCATGGAAAACCTTTTGTCGGCTTTAACTAAGCGGCCTCACTGTCAGAGTCACGGCCTCACTGAGTTCAATTCATTGTTAATACTGCATTATGTATATGTATTGCCATTTTATAACAATAATTTATTTACTTATTATTATTTGTATTTATTAATTATTTTGAATGACTCTAATTTCTTAAGGCGTGGGCACTGCACCATGTCTCGAACTGTGGAAATATTGGGTCTTTACTCAGGTACGTGGACCCAACCCCGAAAAGTTTTCACCAAATCTAAGATATTACATGTTATTTAAATTACACCAACTATGTGTGCACCGACAGCGACACCGTATAGACGTTGTACTGGCGGTTGTGGTATTATATATTACTTTTACTTATGTGTGGTTACACGTTGTGGGGCATTCGCGCAGCACGGGAGCCTTATAAGAAAGTGTACTAATCTCCATTATAGATATACCTATCTATATATATAAATATCGTCGGTCTACGGTCTGTCTGTGAGTCTGTAATTTAAAAACTAATTATGTACTGTATCTGATTATACAAGTAGGGTCTACCACAATATTACTACCGGCGTAGATTAAGCCTACAAGTATTTGACTAGGTCGGTAGGCAGGCATGTCTGTCAATGTAAGTGTAACTTCACATGCCCTTAGAAATTGATTCGGATAATACAAGAAGGACCGTTGAACTGAAACCAAATAATAAAGCCTATAACGGTGTCGTCGCGTTTCGGCAACTGTCGCAGTTTCCAATGTCTCATTATTATTGATACTGAAACTAAATACCTTTGTGTGCAACACTGACATCAGCACTTTAATTAAGTAGTAGTAGATAGGCATTGCATTGCATCGCTTTGATGATAACAAACAATATTACACTTTACACAAAAGTCCTGGGTTACTTTTAAATTGGTTTATAAAGATATCTATGAATTAAATTCCGTAAGCCAAGTGTTATACGTTAGTAAACAATAATCAGTTTAATAAAACATAAGATTCTAACATACAAACTGCTCATCGGTAGAATTTAGAAAATACATATAAATTGTTATTTTTTTGTAGATTAATTGGTACAATTTTATTTTTATTTTTTTTAAACAAAATTTATTTATTCAACAATCAACAGTAAAAACTTGCAACGAATCCTAACAATGAAGAGGAAAACAACAAGACACCAAAAACACTATCACAAGAACAAAGTCAAGAAATAAAATTAAATCAAGAAATTCAAAATATGAAAAATATACAAGAAATAAAATATTGAGACAGCCAGCCGCTGGGCTGGAGGTTGGCTGCACGGCTAGTTGGACGACATGACGACGGTCTTGTGTCATCCCCTCAAACGCGAGTCGAATAGGACTTTCTCCCGGGCTGCCATTCAGCTCGGCTTGTTTTCCGAGCATAAAGGCACTCAATGTGTGGTGCTATAGTAAACTCCTCCTCCCCCATGATGGCACTCTGGAGTAGTAGTTGTTTGTGTCCCAGCCTTTGATGCAGTATTAGGAACGAAGGGGACCTCTGGTATTCATTCACTCCGATGTTGGAGTTGTTAATTTATCGTTAGGTTTTAGTATTAAGGTTTGATCGGCCCCGGTGGCTCAGATGGCAGAGCGTGGGACTTGGAATCTCTGCCCGATTTCGCGCATGTTTAATATCGTATCTCATCTCATAGGCTCAGACTATGAGATACTTTATTTTAATTATTGTTTTACAGTTATTGTGTACCGGTATTTTGTTTCATTTTCTAGTATATGGCGTGTTGTCTTCTCTTTCGGGGCGACGTTGTTCCCAAAGATGTGAATGCCGCGATCGCCAACATAAAGACGAAAAGAAGCATACAGTTTGTGGATTGGTGCCCCACTGGTTTTAAAATAGGTATCAACTATCAGCCCCCAACAGTGGTACCAGGTGGCGATTTAGCCAAGGTAAGCGAACTTAGTTAGTCCTACAGTATAAGGCCTAGATCTAGGCCTATTGAAAAAAATGTGATCATATTAGGCCGAAATTATTTTACGACAGATGATTTTAGTAAATGGAAAATCAAGTCGTTTTGTGAGCAAAATCATCACTATTATACAATAGATTAATTTGAGTACTGAAATCAGTACAAAGAAGACAATAAAGTAATCATGCTATTGGTTGAATATTACACTCAGTTTATCACGCGTTTTATGTTTTTGCTTGATAATGGGAAATTAATTTTGGAATATCATAACTTTTGTTCAATTTTAAACTTTGCATAATGATTTTAGGCGGCCAACAATAAAGTATACATTTAATAACTTTACTTTGAATATTTTTACCTTGTTGAATAGTATTTAATGATATTTAACAATTTCGTAAATTCCCCATAATATAACTATAACTCTAAATAATATTACTGTTTATTTCGTGTAAACGGGTAGTATTCGTAAGTACAAATATGTACTGTATATTACTACAACTAAATACAGTTCGTCTACTTACTGTTTTAAGATATATTGCCCAACCTATTGGCACTAAAACTACAAAATTATGTTGAACCGAGAAAAGCTTTTCAAAAATAATAAAAGCCATCGTTGACATTCGGTTTATTTACTTATGTTTTTTTAACTAGGTTCAACGGGCTGTCTGCATGTTGAGTAACACTACGGCTATTGCTGACGCCTGGGCTAGGTTAGATCACAAGTTCGATCTGATGTACCAGAAGCGAGCGTTCGTACATTGGTACGTCGGCGAGGGGATGGAAGAGGGGGAGTTTAGCGAGGCTCGCGAGGACCTCGCGGCTCTGGAGAAGGACTACGAGGAGGTCGCCTTGGAGTCGGGGGGCGATGAGGATGGCGATGTAGAAGGCGACGAAGAGTATTAATGTAGTGATTCGTATTAATTCTAACTGAATTACAATAGATCGGTTGGATTACCTTCGCTTCTGTTACATAAATATCGCTCAGTTTTATCGGTTTATTATATTTGGAACATATCAGTTGTATTTTTGATGCCCATATGCAATATTTATAATCCCTGTTCCTCTTGATTTTAATGCGACATTAAAATTGAAGGGCTGAGCATAAAAAGGTCCTATGTGACATTTTCTTAGAATCAGAGTTATACTCATACAGAGGTCCTATGAGACTTACCAATAAGGTTCTGAGGTCATATGAACAATACTGCCTGATATCCTGGAGTAATATAGTCAGACTATGTACAGTAAAAATCGCATAGACATAAACAAAAAAGGTCTTATGTACAATTAATACTGCCTGATATATGCGAAACAATTTTTAAGTTTTGGAAATTTTTTTTGAAGTAAAGATTTTGAAGTACATTTATGTACTTGCATGCAAAAATACAGAATGCCAACTTCAACTTTAATGTGTAAATAAAAAAAACGCTAAAGGGTGATTATCTCAGAATGACACTTTGTTCTGATAGGAC